>SNQJ01S0022959.1:28821-45511 GCA_010110895.2 Picea sitchensis | reverse complement strand
TTAACAAAGCATCTTAAGCTCAAGTGTTATGAAATATGCATTGAAACACCACATAAGACCTTTCTATGGGATATTTGGCCTCGAAGTGGCCCTTTAGTTGTCATTAATTAGTTTTTTGTGGTAGTGATGGGTCCAAGGGCCTAGACCATAATCCCTAAGGAAAACAAGGGCATTATGTAGGAAAATGAACCTTATAGACCTCAAGTTCTATGAACAAGGCCTCCAACCACAACACATGTGTTGATTTCTTTTTGTTTTTCCAACAGTTAAAGTATTATTTTATTTTATTATTATTTAATATGTAAAAGGATCATAACTGAAAGATAGATCTCCACAGAACAATAAGATATATCCTCATGGAAACCCTCAAGGGGGATAAAACCCTACAAACTTTCCTCATTATAGATTCCTCCAACATGTACAATGTCACACAATGCTCTTACATTAAATCAATACCAAAGAGACCCAGAAACAAACCAAGAATAGCCTCCTAGATAAGTGTGTACCACTCTCTTGTACTTATATTCAATGAGTGATCAAAATGACTCGATATAACCTCTATTTTTACTCTAAAAGACCTAAAAGACATGATTTATCAATAAACCCTTTCACAATTACACTTAGGAACAACCAATACAATTACATTAAGGAACAACTTCCAAATATACATAAAATCTCAACACTCCCTCTAAATGAGGAAGGTATTCTATCCGAAACAAAATCTAACATTGTCACCATCCACACGAACTCGTGACCATTGACTGTCGGACACATGAATCTATACATCACAGAAAATCCATAGTGACTTCACAGCATGCATCCAGGGTCGGTGGGTAGCTCTCCAATAGCTACAACATGTCATCATGAGACTATCCAGTTTCTCATAGAAATCTCGGATATATTATGCGTGACATTCAGTACCCTGTGATAACATATGTACCTCATCTCTTCAGCATGCATCCAGGGCCGATGGGTAGCTCTCCAATAGCTACAACATGTCATCATGACATCCACTACCCTACGATAACATCTGAAGCCATCACTCCCTCTGAAAAGGGACTATGTCGACCTTGTCCCTAAAGTACTCAAACTTCGTCCTTCACAATGGATTTGTCATCACATCCGCAACCTGTTCATTGGTAGCCACATATTGGAGCCTCACTTCTCCCTTATGCGCCATATCCTTGATATAGTGATACATTATTTAGATATTCTTCGACCTATCATGAAACATCGGGTTCTCTGACAACTTTATACAACTATGATTGTCGCACAAGATGCATGTTGCCTCCATCGCAATATTGAATAATCCAGTCAGTAATTTCTGAAGCCACACTGCTTCATGACTTGTTGCACATGCCGCCACATACTCCGCCTCATCCATACTGAGTGCTACACATGACTTCTTCTTACTGATCCATGAAATCATACCGGATCCCAAAGTGAAGCAACATCCTAATGTACTTTTCTGGTTTGCAACATTACTGACCCAATCTAAATCTGAATATCCAAGTAGATTGATCTCACTGTCTACAACATACTTGATCCCATAATACATTGTACCTTTAAGGTACCTCATCACATGTTTTACTGCAATCAGGTGAACATGTTTAGGGTCAACCATGTATTGACTCAGGGTGTTCACAACAAAACATATATTCGGTTTTGTATTTGTCAAATTCATCAATGATCCAATCATCTGCATGTATAATCTAGCATCCACAACCTCTGAAGTCGCATCATCCAGCAACTTCATATTTGATTCCATTGGTGTAGCAATCAGTTTACAATCCAACATACCGAACCTCTTCACGATCTCCACAACATATTTTCCTTGATTTAGGAAGATCTCATTCTTCCTCTACCATACCTCTAGACCCAAAAAGTAGTGCATCAAACCTAGGTCTTTCATTTCGATCTCTGCAGCGAGTTTTCTCTTACACTCAATGATGAACTTCTCCACTCTTGTTAAGAACAGATCATCCACATATAGTAGCAATATCATTGGTCCATCATCCTCAACCTTGAAGTAAAGGTTAGGATCTGTAGTGCTCTTTGTAAATACCAAGCTCATCAAAAAACCATCAATCTGACCATACCATGCTTTCGATGCCTGCTTCAATCCATATAATTCCTTCTTTAACCTACACACATGTGTCTCCCTGTCATTTATCTCGAATCCTTGTGGTTTTTCCACATAAACCTCTTCCTCTATTACCCCATCCAAAATCGTCGTCTTCACTTTCATTTAATGAACCTTACATAGCTTCTCAGGCTTAAGCCCCATTAATGTGTTCTAAAACCCCCATATGGGATCTATGTAGGTTATCTTTGGCCTAGTAGAGGTAATATGGGTTCCATGAATAATATTAAGTACCAAAAATGGTTCTGAAGGTCTAAAAAACATCGAGGGAAGAAAGAAATGCCATTCGGCCCCAAGAAAAATTTCGCAGAATCAAGTTCCATGAAAAACAACATGGAACCAAATCTATTTAGGGGGTTTTGTCATTTCCATTAGATATGGATTACATTATAATGTTATGCATAACATGGATGGGTCATGGGGACTTAACCATCATAAAAGAATAAAACTTAGTGACTTGGGGTATTCTTGAAGCTTCTCGAGATGAAGAGCCTTAAACAAGTCCTTGAGCCAACACATGGGAAATGTGTAGGTGTCTTGGGATTCTAATTGGGATATAAACACCATGAATAGTTTTTTTCACTAAAAATAGGTGTCAAGGTATAAACATGGTCAAGAGAGAAATAATATCCATGAGCCCCGATTAAACCTTCACAAGCTCAAGCACCATGAACAACACCTAGAAACCAAAACATGATCCCTCTCCAAGGAGTCTTTAGCATTCAAGTTGAATAATATGGGTGCCATTATGAGCTCTGCATCATCATCGTTGGCTCTTTTTCTCTTGAACATATTTAGGGAATGGAAACAAGAGCCTACAACCCTAAACCTTACTTGCCATGTTCAAGCACCATGGAAGAGTCCTTGAACCACCACATATGACCTTTGTAGGGCATCAATCACCTCTAAGTGGGATGAAGGTGCCATAACTAGTTTCATTAAGAACCAATAATGAGTCTCGAGGTATGATGAAGATTAGGGGATGAAAACATGGGCCTTGTGGCCTAATGATGCTTCTTCAGTTCAATCACCATGAAAAAATATACAACCTACAAAAGATTATCTCTATTGGATATATTTCAACTATTGGATATATTTCAACTATAAATGGTTTACTAGGGGACATTACAATGTGTTCAATAAGATTAATGGGTGTTTATATCTTGAAAATGGTTAGGGAAGGATACAAGGGCCTTAGGAATTTAACAAAGCATCTTAAGCTCAAGTGTTATGAAATATGCATTGAAACACCACATAAGACCTTTCTATGGGATATTTGGCCTCGAAGTGGCCCTTTAGCTGTCATTAATTAGTTTTTTGTCGTAATGATGGGTCCAAGGGCCACGACCATCATCCATAAGGAAAACAAGGGAATTATGTAGGAAAATGAACCTTATAGACCTCAAGTGCTATGAACAAGGCCTCCAACCACAACACATGTGTTGATTTCTTTTTGTTTTTCCAACAGTTAAAGTATTATATTATTTTATTATTATTTAATATGTAAAAGGATCATAACTGAAAGATAGATCTCCATAGAACAATAAGATATATCCTCATGGAAACCCTCAAGGGGGATAAAACCCTGCAAACTTTCCTCATTATAGATTCCTCCAACATGTACAATGTCATACAATGCTCTTTCATTAAATCAATACCAAAGAGACCCAAAAACAAACCAAGAATAGCCTCCTAGATAAGTGTGTACCACTCTCTTGTACTTATATTCAATGAGTGATCAAAATGACTCGATATAACCTCTATTTTTACTCTAAAAGACCTAAAAGACATGATTTATCAATAAACCCTTTCACAATTACACTTAGGAACAACCAATACAATTACATTAAGGAACAACTTCCAAATATACATAAAATCTCAACACTCCCTCTCAATGAGGAAGGTATTCTATCCGGAACAAACTCTAACATTGTCACCATCCACATGAGCTCGTGACCATTGACTGTCAGACACATGAATCTATACATCACAAAAAATCCATAGTGACTTCACAGCATGCATCCAGGGTCGATGGGTAGCTCTCCAATAGCTACAACATGTTATCATGAAACTATCCATTTTCTCATAGAAATCTCGGATATATTATTCATGACATCCAGTACCCTGTGATAACATATGTACCTCATATCTTCAGCATGCATCCAGGTCCGGTGGGTAGCTCTCCAATAGCTACAACATGTCATCATGACATCCACTAGCCTACGATAACATCTGAATCCATCACTCCCTCTGAAAAGGGACTATGTCGACCTTGTCCCTGAAGTACTCGAACTTCGTCCTTGACAATGGCTTTGTCATCACATCCGCACCCTACTCATTGGTAGCCACATATTGGAGCCTCACTTCTCCCTTATGGACCATATCCCTGATATAGTGATACCTTATTTAGATATGCTTCGACCTATCATGAAACATCAGGTTTTCTGACAACTTTATACAACTCTGATTGTCGCACAAGATACATGTTGCCTCCATCGCAATATTGAATAATCCAGTCAATAATTTATGAAGCCACATTGCTTCATGACTTGTTGCACATGTTGCCACATACTCTGCCTCATCCATACTGAGTGCTACACATGACTTCTTCTTACTGATCCATGAAATCATACCAGATCCCAAAGTAAAGCAACATCCTAATGTACTTTTCTGGTTTGCAGCATTACTGACCCAATCTGAATCTGAATATCCAAGTAGATTGATCTCACTATCTACAACATACTTGAGCCCATAATCCATTGTACCTTTAAGGTACCTCATTACATGTTTTGGGTCCACCATGTATTGACTCAGGGTGTTCACAGCAAAACATATATTTGGTTTTGTATTTGTCAAATGCATCAATGATCCAATCATCTACATGTATAATGTAGCATCCACAACCTCTGAAGTCGCATCATCCAGCAACTTCATATTTGATTCCATTGGTGTAGCAATTGGTTTACAGTCCAACATATCGAACCTCTTCACGATCTCCACAACATATTTTCCTTGATTTAGGAAGATCTCATTCTTCCTCTGCCATACCTCTAGACCCAAAAAGTAGTGCATCAAACCTAGGTCTTTCATTTCGATCTTTGCAGCAAGTTTTCTCTTACACTCAATGATGAACTTCTCCACTCTTGTCAAGAACAGATCATCCACATATAGTAGTAATATCATTGTTCCATCATCCTCAACCTTGAAGTAAAGGTTAAGATCTGTAATGCTCTTGGTAAATACCAAGCTCATCAAAAAACCATCAATCTGACCATACCATGCTTTCGATGCCTGTTTCAATCCATATAATTCCTTCTTTAACCTGCACACATGTGTCTCCCTGTCATGTATCTCGAATCCTTGTGGTTTTTCCACATAAACCTCTTCCTCTATTACCCCATCCAAAATCTTCGTCTTCACATCCATCTGATGAACCTTCCATTTCATCACAATAGCTATTGAAAGAATATCCCTTATTGAAGTATATCTTGCCATAGGAGAAAAAGTCTCCTTGTAGTCAATTTCTTCCTTCTAAGAAAATCCTTGTGCTACAAATCTAGCCTTGTATTTCTCAATGCTTCCATCTAAAACATGCTTCGTCTTGAATATCCACTTGGAGCTCACAACCAATTTTTCTTTGGGTATGGGAGCCACATCCCAAATGTCATTCTTCACTATTGAATAGTATTCCTCAACCATGGCATCCTTCTATTCTTTCTTTCCTGCAACTTCTTCATAGCTGGTAGGCTCTACATCAATGATATCATAGAATAATGCCACATAGCCGGGATATGGTTTTGGTTTCTTGACTTTCCTAGATGATCCATCATGGGCACCATATCTCTCTACATCTTTGATGGCCTCTTGTGCCCAAGCTGGTATTCTATTTTGTGTAGGATTCTCCACATGCCTTTATGGTTTGGCCATATCCTGATCCTCATGAATGGATTCCTATGCTTCCACTTCTCTTGTCTCCGCGGCCATAGGAACTCCATTCTCTTTATCATGAGATTCCTCTGCACGAACATGCTTTGATTTATGAAAAGCTACATCATCATCGAAGGTTACATCCCTTCTAATCTTGATCTTACGGTGACCGAGAATGTATACTTTGTAGGTGTTCGATGTGTCACTATACCCAACAAGTATACCTTTCTTTCCAAATGGGTCCAAATTTTTTCTCTTTTCCTTGGGGACATGTACATATACAGGACAACCAAATATCCTCAAGTGGCTAACCTCTGGCTTATCTCTTGAAAACATTTCCTTTGGTATCTTGTTTTCAATAACTCGATGGGGACTTCTGTTTCTTACGTACATAGTTGTCATCACAACTTCTTCCCATAGATACATATGTAAATATTGATCATGGGTCATGGCCATATGTAAATATTGATCATGGGTCATGGCCTTCACTACTTCCATAATCGCCTATTTCTTTCTCTCCGCCACTCCATTTTGCTGTGGATTATAGGGAGTAGAGAGATGCCTCTTAATCCCCACTTATTTTCAGAAATCTAAGAATTCTTCTGAGGTGAATTCTCCTCCATTGTCTGATCTCAACGTTTTTATCTTCCTTTATCTTAGGTTTTCTACTAGTGCCTTGAATTCCTTGAACTTACCAAATACTTCACCTTTTGACTTCAAGAAGTAAATCCAAGCTTTGCATGAGTAATCATCAATAAAAGATACATAATATGTGTAGTCAATGAGCGATGGTGTTGACATCGGTCCGCATATGTCTGAGTGTAGAATATCCAAGACTCCTTTGCCTTTGTTATCACTTCTTTGAAATGGGTTCTTCACATTATTTCCTTGTGCACAACCTTTGCACATGCCATCTGGATTCACTTGAATCTTTGGTAGTCATGTTACCATCTTGCTCACAACTGGTAAAGCTCTATAGTGTAGGTGGGAAAATATCCTATTCCATAGCTCACTTGAATTCACAGTGTCGTGAATCAATGTTGAATCTGATCTTCCCTTTAATTTATGCATTCCTCCTTCTTGGGAATCGATAACGACTGCATCATCGAACATCTTTCCTTTTAGCCACATGAGAACTTCTCTATCTACAAATGCAACCCTGAAACTCTTCTCATCCAAATATGAAATCGAGGGAAGGTTCTTCTTCAAACCTGGTACATACAATATGTCCTTCATCCTCATTGCCTTCCTAGAATCTATTTTGTAGGAGGCCTCTCCTACTCCTTTGATCGAACACTGATAATCATCACCCACCTTCACATTATGAGGTGATTCTTTGTGAATTAAGTTTGACAGAGAGCCTTTATACCCTGTCATGTGATTAGAAGCACCGTTATCCACCAACCAAGTGTCATTTCCAGGGGTGATTGTTCCTGTAAGAGTTGATATTAGGATGTAGTCATCATCACTTGAATCATCTTCTCTTGCAATTTTCTTCAATGGTTCATCATCTTTAGTGGCATGAGCATGATGCATCTTTCCCTTTCCCTTTTCTTTTAGTTTAAGAATAAGGGGACAAAATTTTACAACGTGTCCCAATTTTTCACAACAGAAACACATCACATTTGAATAGTCTCTTTGATTATTCTTCAACTTTTCAGGTTTCTTTTGGGATGAGGGTTCTTTCTTCTTTTTCCTTTCCTTGTATGAGCAGCTAAAGCTTGATCATCATCCCTCAATTTCTCTTCTCTTGCTACCAACCTTTTTTCCTCTTGAGTGAAATCTTCCCATAATCTACTAAACTTGATTATCTTCCTCCTTGAGCATATTCCTTGAATGAATGAGTCCCATGACCTTGGGAGACCATTCAAGGTGGTCATAACCATTTTTTATTCATCAACAGTGTCTCCAATAGCTTCAATATGTTCCTTGATCCAGTTCACTCTCAAGAAGTAAGAGTGAATGGACTCCGAATCTTGAAGCTTCACATTCTTCTTCTAGGTCTTCAATGTCATCCTTTTTTTATGTTTTTTCCTTCAAATAGACGAGTCAATGCATCCATCATCTTCTTCAGAGATTTTAATGGAGAAACATGATTGATTCTGCAATAATCCTCTTAGTCATGGCTTGGTTCTTTTTATGTTTTTCCTTGGCCTCATCTTCATCTGGTTTTGGAACTTTCGAGCAAACAACATTTAAGAATAACTTATGAAATTGCATAAAATCTCAACAACATGCTTTCTATGGATTATTTCACCTCCAAGTGGTATTCTAGATGTCATTAGGAAATTTTGTGCAAAGGAGATGGGTCTATGGGCCTTGACTATGGCTAGGAGAAAAAAAAAATAGGTCCTATGCACTTAAAGACACTTAAAGAAGGTTTTAGTGCTAAATATTTTATTTTAAAACATGTGAGTGTGAGGTTGTTTTAGATGGTTATTATTTTATGTAAAAAGAATCCATGCTTGCTTTTAATAATGCATACATACTTTGATAAAAACACATGTTTTTATAATAGGCATGCACTTTTATAATGCATAAAAGTTACTGTGAATTCAAAAAATAGGTAGGATTGTCTATTTTTGTCTACATGTTGGATGAGTTATCTTCTTTAGTTTTAGCTTCAAAGTGATAAACATTGTGATTCACACTTCATAAGCAAAAACACCTCCATTTTTTCATCTTTGTTTTATTATCTTTATTCTTAACTAGGTTTTAATTATGGTCCATATATTAATTGTGAATGAAAATGCACACACTTATAGATGTCTATATGAAAATTCCATATATGTGTGTCTTAAAAAAAAATTGTTTTCTATTTTTTATTCATTTTTATTTTATAGGTAATTCTAGGGCTTCATTGATTTTATCGATTTAAAAATTATATTAAATTGACATGAAAGAATATGAAAAATAGTGACACACTAGCTAATTGTTATCCACAACTACTATTCTTGTTATTCACAACCACTATTCAAGAGACAATGATTTTTTTGAAGTTATTCATTTTTTTCCATAAATAAAAGTTATATATTCCATATACGAATTTGATTTTACATATTTCATATTTTTACTCCATGTTCCAATAACTTGTACATGCACCTCAAATAATTTCTCATAGTTAACAAACTTTTGTCCTTCATGATTTTCATTACAACTAAGACACCATAAGAGAAAAGCATTTATATATTTCATAAATAATAATAACATATCAAAAAAAATATTGGTGTTTAAAAAAACCATTGTGGCATAGCATAGCACAAACAGATATTTTTCATAATTTCATTTCACATTGTGTTATAATCCACACACCATTTCATTTTTTCTATCCTTTCTACTCTTAATTCTAATCTAACTTAATCTAACTTAAGTCTATTTGATTAAGACCACTTTTTCAACATAAATCAATCAATTAATTGATCCTCAAAATTAAAATCACCTTTTCAACGTAAATCAATCAATTAATTAATCCTCAAAATTAAAACCATTTTTCAACATCAATCAATTAATTGGTCCTCAATTAATTGTAGGACAAAATAATTAAGATCATGTATTTAACATAAATCAATTAATTAATTGCTCCTCAATTGATGCAAAATATATATTCATATATTAAGGATACAATTTTATTTATTAAACTAGCTATTCACTTATTATAGACCATAATCTAGCAAATATAGATTGTTTTATTACTTTCCTTACTGTGCAAGTCACATTCACATTTTGTATTGCCCGTGAATTGCATTTTAGGTACTAAAATAATTTGATAAATTAAATACCAAGAAGTAACCCTCTATTTATAGGAAATGTTTCACTTTATATTTATTATCACAGCTACAAAGTGGTTAGTGAATGTTGAAAAGGGATGTCAAAGCTTTTTTTTGGACAGTTGAAATGCACGGACAGCTGAAACGCATATAGAGGTGAGAAATTTTAAAAGTTAATTTCAAATGTGGTAATTTCAAAGGTTAGTAATTTCAAAGATTAATCAGTTAAACGTGGCAATCATATGGTGGTACAATAATTTCTTAATATAATTAAGTAAATGTTAAAAAGTAAGCAGGTTGATGCATTCAAAAATACAAGAAAGTTATGAAGAGAAATATGCCAGCATCTTCAATTATTAACCATCAAATTAAAATTTTAGATTAAAAAGTGACTAATTATACCTATCTCCAATAAATATACACATTAAAAATCAAATAAATAGCATTGCCTATATATAGAGTGGAGTGGAGCATGCGTAAGAAGGTGGCGATATTGCCATGCTTTCGTGTAATTGTTTTTAAATATCCTTTACTTTATCCCATTACTTCTTACATATGCATCCGTTTTCATCCTTTAATTTCATTACGTGTTTAAATTATTTCTACCAACAATTTTATGTATTTTTTTCCACTGCATCGTTTTTTATTATTTCCTACCCATGATTTTATGAACTATTTTGTGTAGAAATCAATCAATAAATAATTGTTTGAAATGTGTTTTTTTATTATTTCCTACCCATGATTTTATGAACTATTTTGTGTAGAAATCAATCAACAAATAATTGTTTGAAATGTGTATATGTGGTAAAAAGTAATTGTGAGTCATTATTTTCATTTTCTAGTGATGCAATGTTTGTTGGCGAATGGTGGACACTTTTTATTACTAAAGGTGTACACCTATTAATAATGGACACAATTAATCATTTTTTAATCTTAAATTCTAATCTGATGACTAAGCATTGAAGATGTTGGCATATTCTTAGTGGTCCTTCAAAATCAATGCGTCAGATTTATTGTTCATAACTTCCTTGCATTTATGAAGGCATCCATTAATATCTTTACTTTTTTACATTTACCTATCACATTATAAATTTACTGTAAAAACACATAATTGCTAAGTTCAAATAATTAAGATTAAAATATATGAAGACCACGTTTATATCATTAAAAAATACTCTACACACATTTCATTTTGGTGTCACTCATTCATTTTTTATATCTGAAAAATCGTTTGATACCACGACCTGAACGGAGGAGGTTTTATGTGGGCTATGGATTGGAGTAGGCTCAATCACTGTTCTTGTTCTGTTCTGAATGGAACCATTTCGACGTTCTCCAGCCGCGAGTCCGCTGTGCTAGTTGTTAGATTCATTTGTATCGATCAATCACGAAGCAATTCCATGGCAGACCGTACGAGGAATGAAATGGGGATTCGATGCCGGCTCAATCCCACACTGCCAGAGAATGTACTGTAACTCTCCATCTCCGACGTCGTCTCCATGACTCCCTCCAAAGCCTCCTCCAATTTTATTCTCAGTTCCATGCTCATACTACTTAATATTGCATCTCTGTCCATGTGCATAACACTGATCAGAAATTCAATGGCGAACCACCTGATATTGGGAACCTCCTTTGATGGACGTGGGTGCCTCCAGAAAACCTCCACCAGTTCCGAAATTAACGATTTCTTTGTGACAGCCCTCGACTCTTCCAACACACGATTGAAATCCGATTGGGTCATAAATTTGAAGATCTGAGCAGCCAGTCCTAAGGCTGCTTCCTGATGCTCGCCTTGTTTCTCCATCACAAACTTGACAACCTGAAAAAATATCACAAAAAATTAGATGAACTTGTAATTGTTTTTAGATCAAACTGTGTTTTAAATTGAATCCACCACTCTACCTGCGCTGCGGCTGCTGTGACTTCGCTCAATTCAACGTAATCTGCTTCTGTGTGTGCACACAGATTCCTAAGAATTCTCGCTGCAAGCAACCCCTGAACGGGGTCTTCCAGCGCACAGATCAGCTTTACGATCAAATTCGACTCACATTTGTTCGGATCCCGCAACTTAATGCCCAACATTCTTCGGCAGTTGTGTTTACTTTCGAGAGCGAGAAGATCCAGGGCTTCTCCTGCATTGCTGACGAGCTTCGTCGTCCTCTCATCCTCGCGGCCTCCATTAACATTTCTCTCCATGAAAAACACGGATAACAGATTACGCAAAACTCCGCCAGTACTGCCGATGCTCTCTCGGCCCTCGTCGTCCAGTGCAAGATTCGTGAGCGTGTCTATAGCCAGGATTTGCAGACCATGCGTCGATATGTCTCTGTATTGAAGAATGTCTCTGAGATTGCTTATGGAAAAGACTATCTCATGGATCTTCTTTCTTAAAATCTTCCCTGTGAGACCTGTACTGCTCGCCAACATTCTTAACAGGTGCAAAGCGAGCTTGACAGTTTTGATTTCGGATTCGGACGCATTGGGATTTATCTCTGTGAGTCCTATAATTTTGGGAAGTAGATCTTTGCTACTTCCGATTTTAGAGCAATTGTCCTGGTCTCTGGCCAAGTTTTTGAATGTCCGCAGCGCCAGCATACTGAAAACGGAGTAATTGTATTCATCCAAGTACTCCTTGTGAAGATTTTTTTCTCTGGAACGAATTTCGATATGTTTGCTATCATACAGCAAAGACGCGATGGATTCCATGGACCCGGCGATGGCCGCTACCCGAATGCAATTCCTGTCTTTTCTAACCAATTTGCAGATAATCTCAGCGGCTGCTCTTCGAATCTCCTGCTCGTGATGGTTCTTCCAATTGAGCATCTCGATCAGCCTCTCCACCACATCGCTAGTCCTTCCGATCGCCCTAAGCGTCTCTTCAGCGAATCGATCATTGTTGGCAAGAGAGGACAGGACTCGAGCCCCCGTGAGTTGTCCATGGCCACCGCTGGACTGCAGCAGCTCCATGCTGTATGTCACAAAATCCATCTTCAGGCCGGCGAAAACGCTTCCATTGACGCACTGAGAATACACGTCATANTTGGCAAGAGAGGACAGGACTCGAGCCCCCGTGAGTTGTCCATGGCCACCGCTGGACTGCAGCAGCTCCATGCTGTATGTCACAAAATCCATCTTCAGGCCGGCGAAAACGCTTCCATTGACGCACTGAGAATACACGTCATAGAAAAAACGCCGGACCGTGTGTATCTCAGAATGGTCGAAGCCGTATTCTTGGTTTACCTCTGCGAGCAGTTTCCCGGCGATGATCTTCCATTGCCAATAGGCCTTCTCCAGCAGAAACAGAAGCGCTTCGGCGAGGGACAGCCCGTAGAAAATATTGAGAGCCGATCTCCGATTCTTCTTATCGCTGCCCGAAACCACGCCATAGTCTTGCCGTGCTAGCCGATCGAGAGACAAGCCGACGCATGTGGAAGCCGACAGCAATTGCAGCCAGAAGAGCGACCTGCTCACGTTTTTTGATATGGAGAGCCACCCGGTATAAGGCACCAATTGAACCTTGGACGTAGACCATGTTCTCTTCAAAAAACCATGATGGTCGACACTTGAAGCACGCTTTGCAGATGACCGATAATTTTCTTCTATGTTTCGGCTCTGGGTATTATTGTACAGAAGACACCTGAAGAATCGTCTTAGGAATGATGTGCCGCCATTATAGAATGTGGAACTCACCCGTTTAGCATCGTCTCTGATAGTGGCCAGAGACAGCGTTGTCTCGTGTTGCCACTCGAGCTCGTGGCTGCGGCTGAAGATGCGAGCACCTTCTATCAACAATATAATGGTCACGAACCAGAAGTCCGCCTTTTCTAAAGTTAAGGCAAAGCCTCCGAGGAGCACCACTGTGGCCCAGACGAAAGCCAAGGTTCCGAGACCACTGGCGGCCTTTTCCAGAAGTGCAAGCCTGAGTGCAAACAGAGTAATTTTCTTCTCTGGAGCTGTAGCATTATAATTATCATGCGCCGGCGACCCTCTGAGATCACTTAACGTCTCAGAACTATCTCCATGGCCGCCCGGGTAACGGCTGCTGACATTCCGACTCGCAGACTCTTGCGTTTCTGTTGTCTGAGCAACCTGCGGTTCTAATGGAGAAACCCCTTTACGATTGCCATCGCCGTTGAGTGGACTAGGCATTATTATATCAAGTCGGACGCTCGTTTCTGCGCCCTCGCCACTTCTTTCTGTAACTCCTACCGCCGTTTGCATTGGACACGACGGGATCTCGGACCTGTATTCAGCCATCAGAAATGTCTGCAAAAAATCTTATCAGACAACTGCAACTATCCTGCTCAGGTTTTTCCGTATCCTCCAATCTGTGTCTACTTGTTATGAATATGAAAATTATATGGCCGGCCGATTCTTGACGGTTAGGACACTCTTCTCCTTAAACTTGCGAGGCATACAGACTCTGAGAAGGCACGCTATGAGCTGTGATGGCTTTATTCAGTGTTAAATGTTATTTTAGCTAGGTGGGTCCTCAGAATGGATAATAAACGAAACTAAACTCCAAGAGATCCACCGGGGTCCTCAGAATGGATAATAAACGAAACTCCAAGAGATCCACCGTCTCTGATGCATGCATGTTTTTGAAATTTTAATAAATAATAATAATACTCTATTTTTAAGGTCACGGACAAGCCAACACATCAAATTAGTGTATGAGACCTCCTTGTTTGTGGGACAAGGGACCCCCTCTGCCCACTCAGGCTGTATTATAATAATAATCTAACTTCTTGTTTCTGAAATCTGCATACTAATTGAGGAAGACATTGAATACAGGTTGAGGAGTTAACATCGAAGAGATGTAAATAGAGTGTGTTAACTTGGGAGCAATTTTTTCTGTCAAGTTATTTTTTTGGTAAGTTTTTTGGTGATTTCTTTTTAAATTTATGATCAATCTAGAAATTTGATAAATTTTCTAAGCATCTAGATTAGTTTAAAATGAAACATAACCTTTAAAATAAAGTTCTAAAATGCATGAAACATTATAAAAAACTAAAGTTACCTCTAAAAATTTAACCAGATTCAGGCCCATTTTTAACTAAAAAAACAGAACTCTTGAAAAACAAAACTCATAACTCATAAGATAAAATTGTTACCGAATTAAGTTACTCAGTACATGAATTGTCACATTTATCAGTACATGAATTGTCACATTTATCATGGAAATGAGCATCGGAGCAATCAACCAGTTTAGTATCATGAACGAGTCCATGTTTGTTTCTTGATTTTAACCGTCATTCATTTTCATCCTTACACGCTTTTTGTTGCAACAATCAGCAATCTGATCACAATAAAGGGTAAAAAAGAAGTTGAGTTATTTTTCATCCTCGCACGCTTTTTGTTGCAGCAATCTAATCACAATAAAGGGTAAAAAAGAAGTTGAGTTTTACATAATTTAAGTTTTATGTATCGTTGAATTTTGCACTTGTTACATTTTATATTAAGTTAACTGTTTAAAAAAATAATTAAAGTTCTACATTACTTAAAATTTTGATATATTGAATTTATGTTTTAAAGTCGCTTTTTGTTGCAGCAAGCTAATTACAATAAAGGGTGAAAAAGAAGTTGAATTTGGTTCAGACTTTTACATAATTCAAGTTCCGTATTTTAAAACTTTGTACTTTCATGTTAAGTCAAATGTTTAAAAAAATAAAAGAAGTTGAATTTGGTTCAGACTTTTACATAATTCAACTTAAGTGAATTTTAAAACTTTGGACTTTTATGTTAAGTTTAATGTTTAAAAAAATAATTAAAATTGTGATATATTGAATTTATATTTTAATAGGATGAAGAAAAAATGTTTACATTATTAATTTTTTTTTTTAAATAATATTTATATTTTAAAAATGTTCTTTATTATTAATTTTTTTTTTTTAAATAATATTTATATTTTAAAAATGTTCTTTATTATTTATAAATTTTAGTAATATTCTATTATTGCTTTTATCAAAATAAAGATGGCAGTTTATTAAAATTTATAAGTTGTTGTGGGTCACATCTTTAAATCAATCTAAAATTAAGGTTTTTTTAAAAAGTGTATTTTTTTAATATTAAATATTAAATGGATTTAAAGAATATTAAATATTAAATGGATTTGTGGAATATTAAATATGAAATGGATTTGAATAAGGGAGACACGTATTTTAAATATTTTGAACTTAAAACTAAGGAGAAATTTTTTTAAATAGATGGAATTGGAAATATCATGATTACTTTAGTTAAAGTGTAAAGTGCAATAAGATCAAATTTGGTTTATTGGATCTTAAGAATGTTAGAAAAACATGATCGCAGAGCAATAAAATAAAACAAATGCAGAAATAAAACACAGAAGATACACAATACGAGAGACACAGATTTATGTGGTTCACCCTGTGTGGGCTACGTCCACCAGAGAAATTGCTAGGTCCTTCCTTTATTATTATCCAACGAATGAAGGGATACAACCTAGAGCAAAACCCGTTGTAACTTCCTCTTCTTTCTCTCACAGTCTCCTCTCTCAGAATACAATATTCACAATCCACCATAGCCGCGATACATTTCCCTCATAAAAGAGGGTTTCCTTCTAGGGAAAAAAACCCTAACATAATCTCTACCGTTAGATCTGCAATCTTATAATGAATGGTCCAGATTTACAATGAAATTACAATATACTTTTACAAGGCAATTTTTGCTTCGGGGGCTTCGCCCCCGAACCCCTGCTTGCTCCCAGACCCCCCGGAACCCGCAGAGGGGGTACCCTCCCTCTGCACTCCCCCGCATGGAAGAGTGTACATACTTATGGGGTGTAAATACTTCATGGGCTATAAACACGGCTGAAAGCAAGGACCTCTGAATC
>SNQJ01S0022959.1:5646-24901 GCA_010110895.2 Picea sitchensis | reverse complement strand
ATGGGGTGTAAATACTTCATGGGGTATAAACACGGCTGAAAGCAAGGACCTCTGAATCAGGAAGATAATCAGGCTCCACAACCAACAAAGAAAGGTAAGGAATTATTTGGTTTGTTTTAGAATTTGATTTATGTACTCGGAAATCTTTAAGAAAAGTGTTCCTATATCACCATAGTTTTGATGAGTTAAATGATTAGGAAGGTCAGTATTGTAATAAATATTTTGAAGTCTTGATCTAATGTGGGTCTCCTAAGGACATTCTAAAAGAAAGTTTTTTTCATCTTCAACCCTCTTAGTGTCACAAAGATGACAAATTCTTTCAACCCATGATGCTTTAGGAATTGTCCAATGCCATATTTCACTATGGAGCCAGAAAGATACTTTTGATCTTCTAGATTAGGTTTGATCACCTCCTCATAGTATCTTAATTTTCTTTGATCCTCTAATTCTTTATCTCATCACCTTTCTCCTTAAATTTAGATGTAATAATATTATTAATATCATCCTTATTCTATAGAGTGACCTCTTTCTTTATTCCCCAATGATTTAGCCAAGATTTGGCATCTTTTTGCTACCCATCTTGAGTGGCAAGTGGTTTTGACTAGAGTTTGAAGCAATCTTAGGAAGCCTCTTATCTTCCATGTTGTTTATCTTGTTCTTGTACATTAGGTACCTATTCATAGTTGTTCTCTCAATGGGGTTAAGACTCACTTCTATGAGGAGGATAACATAAGGTGTATTGCCTTTAATTTTGAGATTATAAGGTATAAAACACTTTTGGATTTTCTTTATCTTTCTCCATGATTCTCTAGAGACAATGCAACCCCAAACTTCACAACCATGTAAGATAACATGAGTGATGAGAGTCTCAAAGAGGAGTTTCTTCTTATCACAATGCCAAAGGTCCACTAATTTACAATTGTCAAGTCCATAATAAGTTTTCCACCCTCCATTTATGCTTTTCTCAATGCTATGGTTCCAGTTAATATTGTCATGAAGATTGATTTTGAAATATTGGTATGAATTCACTTCCTCCATGTTGTTTTTGTTGTCATACACTAAATTAGTGTAAGTGATCTTTTTGGATTTAATTATCATAACCTTCATTTTGTCAATGTTAATAGGCATACCCTTACTAGAGCATAAATACTTGAGAATTATAGTTGCTAGTTGAGATCATAGGGACTCCTCACCATAAGAACAATATCATTGGCATAAAAAAGAAGGATGATGACTATATTAGTGAGAGTCGAACCGACACAACTTGATTCTTCCAAACAACCCTCTAACTAGTAGGGGATGGGGGAAAACCTTTCTTAACTCCTCTATTACAATCAATTTCTTCCAACAAGCTCTAGGTGTTCCTAAACTTGACAATAACATTCTTGTGCAACCTTATCATGACATCTCTCAACTCGAAAGAAACTTTTAGCTCTTCTAACATATTCTAAAGGTTATCCCTAACCACTATGTCAAAATCTTTTCTAAAGTAAAAAAAACAACGCAAGAGATTGGTTTTATTACTGCGACACTCCTCTGTAATGATCTTAAGTGTAACAAGGTGGTCCACAGTTGAATGATAGCTCATAAATGTGGCGTGTCCTTTAGCTCTTTTTCTGTGGCTTTCTAGACATATGCTAATTTTATTTTCCAAAATAGTTCCATATAACTTGGCTAAAAGAGGGACAATAAAGGGATTGTTTTTATTCCCACTTTTGAAAATAGGTACAATGAGGCTTTAAGTCTAGGCTTTAGGGAATTCGTGCTTAACTACTAAATTGAAGAACTTTTTGATGTGAGGAATGAGGTTAGGCCCTCCAATTTTTAATATTTATGCTTGGTAGCCTTCGATGTCCTTAGCTTTAACTCTATGTCTTCTATTGAAAAAACTTATTACATCCTGAGATTCGTAAATATTCTTAAGGTGGGAATTCTAGTCCCTCAAGAGAATCCTATTGATTTCTTTAGTTTTACAAGTCATATTTTGTCTCCAAAATTTCTTAGGATCTAGCTTAGATAAGTGCAAAAGCTTTTCTTACTTTTTGTTTATATAATATATATTTTTTCCTTTTAATTAAAAATTTATATCTATTTATCTTGTCATATTTTAAGGATATTTAAAAATGTAAATCCCATGTACAAAAAAAAATAAAAATAAATAAAAATAAATAAATAAATTCCATCCATCAAAAATTATAATTTTAACCACGATTACATTTCTTCCTTTATAAAATTTCAATAAAAAAAAACATTATAAAAAACATTAAATTAAAATTTATGAATATAAAATAACACTTTAGTCTTTTATAAAATTCTAATAAAAAACATTGAATCAAAATTCCAGATTTGCCCTATCAGTTTAATCTAAACAATTATGTCGAACAATTTGTTAACTTTCTCGTTGAAGAGTTTACTTTAAATTTAAAATTTTCTTTGGGGGATTTTATTTTAAAGAGTTTACTTTAAATTTAAAATTTTCATTGGGGGATTTTATTTTAAAATTAAAGAATCAAATTTTTGTAGGGGATTTTATTTCAAATTAAAGTATTTAGATAATATGTAATTTTCTTAAATGACAATATTAAATAAATTTATCTTTAAATTTTGATGTTTTACAAAGTTTCAATAAAAATTATTAAATTAAAATTTTAAAATTCATTATAAATGTAAAAATGAAATTTCAATGTTTTATAAAAATTTAATAAAAAAAATTAATTTTTTCTTAAAAATTTAAAATTATTCTAAATATAAAAATAAAATTTCAATGTTTTACGAAAATTTAATAAAAAATTAAATCCAAAATTTAAATCTTCTATCTATAAATCCAATCTTTTGTATACTTCATTTATAATGTGTGGTCTCTCTTTCTTCTTTTAAAGAGTTTACCTCACCTTTTTTGGCTTCATTTTCTTTTGGACTCTCTCTCTTGGTTTTGTTCGCTTTTAGATCATTTTCTAGATTTTACTTATAAGAAATGATTAGATAAAAAGATGGATGTTCATAAGTGAGATTATTAAAAAGATAAATGCTCATAAGTGCGATTGTATAACAAAAATATATGGGAACGGATGTTCATAAGTGAGATTGTATAAAAAAACTTATGAATCCAAAAATTTATGAAACATTTACTACAATTAAAGATGATATGAGTTAATTGGGACTAGTTCAAGTGGTTGGGAGGAATGTTTATTATCCTTCCAACTTGGGTTCAATTCTCGCAAGTGACATGTTGAGCTCATAACAAGTATATTGTTAATAATATATTCTAGGGTTTACTATGGATACCATTCTTGAAATCAGAGGAAGTACTATGGATACCATTTTATGGCATTTAATATTTTTTAGTATCATGGCATTTATTTAGGTTAGAAGCTACAACCTTTTGATTCTTGACATAAGGTTGGGAGGGGTTATTTAAATGGCCACCTCACTCTTTAATATTTTTGTTTTGGAAATTGCACAAGGAGTTAATGACTAAGGAGTTGGATAACATGGTTCCACCCATGACTCTATAAAATATCATCTCAAAGGTGGTCCACAAGGTAATGAAATCCCTCTTATTGAATTTCATGTTGTTATTCAAGGTTACAAAGATGTTGCGATTTGTAAAATTTTGAAAAAGTAAACAGTACTCGAGTATTTTGTGAGGCACATCTCATCAAAGTTTTTTATTAAGGCCTAGGACAAAGAGTAATGGGGGGCCTATCGGTGGATTTGCACGCCTATTTGCACCTAACTAAGCGTATTTTTAAAGTTTCTTTTGCTAGAGAGAGGCATTCCCGTGAAATGATTTCCTTTGGGCCCTACATGTGTTAACATCCAAGGGAGAGGTCAACTCGTCCATAAACAAGAGCAATACATCAACCTCCCCAACACCTATTTTAGGTTCCAAATCCCACACTATAAGATTAAGTATTTCTCTTTACTAGAGAAAATTATGCTCCTTTCAGTAGATGTGTTGAAACCTCGGGTTAAGTCCCTTGGGCCTCACCCCAAACAAACAATGAAGGTTGGAAAAAGTGGTAAAAATGGACAACCTCACCATTCCCACCAATTCTAGTTGTCATCCTAGGCTCAAAAATTCTAACCAACACCTCAAGATAACCTTCAAGCTTTGTGGTTGTTACATATCCTCATTGTATCTCTGAACCCACTACTACATGAGTGGAGGAAGGGATTCAATCCTTATCTCCAACCCCACATATTGATGATTCTCAATCAATTCCTAGCATTGAATATCCCTACAAGAGGAAAAGAAACAAACTTTTAAGTGATTAGTTCCCTTCAAAGATGCAAAATGTGTCTTCTTCAAACCCTTTTAACACCCTAACCAAGCAACAAAATGAGGAGACGATGGGATACTAGCTAGAAAAATCATAAGGTAGTTTTAGGGAGTGTATGGAGCTTTATAGACCCCTATTTCAAATCCATGGTACAAAGAATTAGAAATCTAACAAATTTGTTTCATTTTTTACTAACCATGCTAAAGGTAAAGGTGGTGTTGCACCCCTAATTTCTCCATTTTTTTTAGAATCAATTATCGAACAAAAAATTGATCCCTCAAAATATGTTGTAGAGACAATGTTGGATTTGAAGGCAATGTCTTAAACCTAACCAATATCTATGCTCAAAAAAATGCACATGAATAAGCAACCTTATGGGAGTGGTTGGTCAAGGAGTTGCCTAAATCGTATTGGTTGATTTGTGGTGATTTCCACAAGTTTCAGACTCAACAATATAAGGATGGTTTGATACTTTCAAACATCCTACGAAGAGAAAAAATGGCCCAGAATATTCTCATTGCCATACTTTTATTGTATTACCCCAACAAATTATGTCGCAGTGACTCTCCTAAAGTATGGTTCACTTGGTCCAATTTCCAGAAAGGTATTAAGAGAATTCCTAAGAGACTAGATAAAGTCATGTTATGTGAACAAAACTTCTTATTATTTTAACATGAAGGTATATTGTTGGTACAATTCCTAAGGATCTAAACCCATCCAACCTCCAACTCATTTTATTTTCCCATTTCTTGGGGCTTAGCTAAGCCTAAGGTTCAAAGTGCAATATTTATGTTAATAATTATAACCATTTAGTTAATAATTACAAAATGGTTTTCCAAACTTAAGGGATGACAAAGGAAAGGAGGGTAGACATGAAAACCTATATTGACACAATCCCTAAATGTTGAAAAATGAGTAGTAGATATCATGTGATCCAAGGATTATTTTGGATGTATTGAAGTCTAGTTTGAAAGAAATGGTTGATGATAAATCTCTCATCCTTGATATCAACTTGTGTGAGTTATATAAAGCCACATGGGGGTTTGTGGGAAATATATTTTCTCCAAATATACAAATAAAGTATTCAAAATCATATGCTAGAATATTATGTCAATAAGGGATTGATAAAATTTATTCCTAAGCTTGAAGATCATGAGCTAATCACCAATTGGAATTTGATAACCCTCCTAAATTTTTCTTACAAAAATATGGCCAAGGATCTAGACCCTTATGGAGCATATCCTACAAAAATTTATTAGGACTATAAAAGATTATTCTTTTATCAAAGGAAGATTTATCTTGGTAAATGTAAATGTAGTTTTGGAATGAATGGAATGGAAAAAATCCAATCCCTATTCATCAAGATCGACTTTGAAAAGGCATATGATAAGTTCGAGAGGAACCTCATTATTTTCATTTTTTAAATCCTGGGGTTTTTTCCCTTTTTGTTAAAGCAATGGAAACTCTCTTACTTGAAGATACTACATGCCTTTCTATCAACTACACAAAGTATGAAGAAATGGGTACTTTTGTTACTATAGATTATCTTGGTTTCCTTCTTCAAAATAAAATGTCACGTAGCTTAATCAAAGGTTCCCCTCCTCAACCTTAAAGGTGGACAATTAGTGGATGGGAATTTTGCATATGATGCTTTCTTGATGGTCCTATAAGAAAAGTAAAATTTTAAAAAAATCATGGACTACTTTATAAATATTTTATGAGGTTTTTGGGTCCTGATTTTAAATCTCTAATAGTCAATGCTTCAACCTTGTCCAAAGGGAGTCTCCATATCTTTTGAGGGGGGAATGTGAGCTTGGATTCAACGTGTAAAAGTCTTCAAGTATTTATTTTGGAATCCTCTTTTTCTTTCAAGCTTCCCCTAAAGAGATACGGGAGGTACTATTGAAAAGAGTGGCAAAGAATATTTAAAAATGGACTGTGAATCATATGTCTCTTACTACTAAATTCCAATATACACTAAAGTTTTGGCAACTACCCATGTTTACTCAGGTCCCTTCATCCTAAGATTACTTCCAAAAATAAAATATTATTAGAAACTTCTTATGGGATAACTCTAATAAATACAAAGGCTTTTATAGAGTCAATCATAACATATTCTTACAACTATAACCCAAGCTCAGGTTTTGTGTGCCAAATGGGCCATTAGATTTGTAGAGGGTCATGAGTTTTGGAAATCCTACTAACATATTGTATCACACGAGGAGCCATTTGTAATCATAAGGTGTCAACCAATATGAAACTACATACCCCTATGATCACCTTGGACCCTATAAAACTGAAGAGAAATTTTGTAAATAAGACTATTTAGCAAGCCTAGGAGGCCAGCAATCATAAGTTATCCTACAAAAGTGATTCTCTAAGGCTGGTGATCTACTTCCAATAACCATTCTTTATGGTGTCACTAGTGTTTATTGGCTAAGAGATTATTTGACAAATGCATCCAATACCCTATGGATATATATTATAATCAGTCTATAGACTTGAGACTTGGGAGTCTTTGAAAACATCATCAATATCATCACTACTTATAGAAATATTTTAGAAAAGTGAGGAATTTCATCACAAACGATATTTTTCTCAAGATTGGTCTATTAGGGTCACAAGATTCGTGAAAGAAATAGAGAAGGAAATAAAGAAAAGGATTAAAGAAATACAAGTTGGAAAATGAATACAATTGGTTATCATATAGTCTTGGGATGGATACCAAGATAAAGAAATTATAGAGGATTATGTTAAAGGAGAAGACATGCTCATATTTATTAAAATACATTTGGAAGGTGTTTATAGAACCTAATAATGTTGTCTTTTCTTGGTATTCGGTTCATGGATTCCTACCTATTATATAGGTAATATTGAAATAATTATGATCTAGGAGGATCTCGGTGACCACCCACCTCTTCCAACTAGCTCAAAACAATTTTTTGGCAACTTACTATTTTTAACAATTTTTCAGTTCCTGAACTTCTGGGGCCATTTTGAGGGCCTAAATAACACTTTTTCATGATCGGGAAATTCAATTATAGTTGAATTCTCTAACGTATCCCCCAAAATGAATCTCCTCGTCAATACCTTTCTAACGAGCTATCGTGTGTCCTAAACGAAAATCGTATGCAAAAGTTACGACCCCGGGAAGTTGACTACTAAGTTGATGGAATTCATGTTTATTGTAAAAAGGATTTCAGAGCCTCATTGTAATCATGTTATTGTGAATGAGTGTATCCATCACATCTCTTCTCAGAGATAAGTTTCCACCATTCTAGCAAGCGTGTTTTTAGTCCGCATTTTACAATTTTCAGCATGATTATTATTTAATAGAAGTCAAGTTTTATTGTATCTATGTTATTGTTCATTGTGTCTCTATGTTAATATTATAAATATGTGGTTTCATTTCGTTCCACTCATAAATATGGATCAGTGGTATCAGAACAGTATGCTCCTTGTTGTTTTTTTAATGCATGACCTTGATGCAGTCAATGTATAGAGAGTTTGGTCCCGAGCTTGTTTCTCTTGAGGACAACTGCTCTCACACACCCAAGAAGCCATCCATGGTGGGTGAAAAGAAATACAAAGAGACGAGATATCCTTTAAAAATGATTCTCGGGGAAGCCCTTGAGTGATAGAGGAATGCGATTATGGATAGATTTACACAAATCCTTCGATGACTACCGACAAGAGACACATCCACCTCAAGCAGAGGCATTGCCCCCTTCAAGGTACAGGTCAATTTTTTATATTCCTATATTTGAAGGTCAAATAGATGCAAATTTTGTAGATAAATGGTTAAACCTTACATAAGCTTATTTTTTGTCCACAACTTTTCTAATAGAGAAAATATTACATTTGCGCTCCTCAAGGTCATCCCCCATGTCAAATATTGGTGGGAGACTTTCTGTGAGAAAAATAAAATAGAGGCATCCACATTATTTGCAGTTGCACCAACTTGGGGTTCCTCCAGGGATGTTATTAAGAAACAATACTACCTTGTTGGAAGTTATGATGACTTGTATACAAGATGGACCACACTGCAGCAGGAAAGAGACCAAACAATGCAAGTTTTCACTAATGTCTTACATACCTTGCACACCAAGATGGGTATCAAATATTCTAAGCGACATCTAGTGCTCAAGTACCGTGGCAATCTGCGTAGATACATCTAGACAAAATGGAGTTTTTGGACATCTCATCCTTGGGTGCAGACTATTGATATGTTGTCAAAATCGAGTAGAAGTTGAAACAAAAGACGCGACAATTTGGGTCCAAGAACCCCTCACAGCAAAAGAAGGGAAAGGGAAACCCCAACCAAAAAAAACAAAGGACAGAGAAAAGATGGGAAGCCCCACAAAAAAAAATCCAAGATGCAAGAAAAGAAGGACAATGGGAAGACAAAGAAAGATATCAGGAGCTAGTGCGACTTCCATAAGAGACCCTGGCATAATACTGACGATTGTATCTCAAAGAAGTCATTGGTGGCTAAGGTAAAATCCTTTGAATCAGATGCAGGTTCTGACTCTGAGTCAGAACCAAAAAAGGGGATATGGATCATTGATGCGGAAACCCAGTGCCACTATTGCTACCACCAATATCTAGCCTGGTGAAACTAATGAGCTAGAGGAAGGTGATTGCATATCTCATTCATAGATGTGGGTAAAAGGAATTCCACTACACTTCATCGTCAATAGTGGTAGCTAGAAGAACCTCATCTCAGCAGAGTTCATCAATTGGATAGCCCTGCCGACAACGTCGCACCTGCATATCCCTACACCATCAGATGGCTTAATCAGGGAAGCGATCTTCACACCATCTAACAGTGTCACCTATCGTACAACATCAAGCCATTCAAAGATGAAGTATTGTGTGATGTTTCTCCCCTTGAAGTTTGTGATGTTATTTTGGGCCAAAAGTATTTATGGAAACATCATTTTGTGTATGAGTCTAGTCCTCACGGTGTTATTCTTACTTTGAATAGGAAGTTGTACAGGATTCTTGAGGTAGTCCCACCTAGTGTTATTTCCTTGATCTCTACTAAGCAATGCAGGAATTTCATTTCTTAGACTGGTAATTTTGTCTTCTTCGTGATTCGCTCTCAGAGTGAGTGAAAGGTTGCAGCCACACCCATGGCCTCCATGACTGACCTCTCCATGCATCATAAGCAAGTGGATAAGGTCGTGGGATAATACAAAGACATATTCTCATCACCTACCAGGGTACCTCTACATTGTTAGGTCAAGCATCCCATCGATCTGACCCTTGGCGCGCCACTACCTAATGGGATAGTCTATCATTGCTCTCTTCTAGAAAATGAGGAGATAAAGTGTCAAATCCAAGAACTACTCAACAAGGGTCACATCCGACCCAGCTCATCACCTTGTGGAAGCCCAATCATGTTGGTGCAGAATAAAGACGGGACTTGACGACTCTGCATTGATTACCAAGACCTGTTGAGCACTCAACACACCCTAAAAAGTCCATGTCAAATTTTACTTTTTGGGTACCACTTGATCTTTTTCCACTATCTGATTTGTCTTCATTGTGAAAACATGTTGTGTTTGCTTACCATTTTGAATCTCATTAAGTCTTTAAAAAGTTGGCTTGAATCTGTGAAAACCCACAACTTAAAAGGCTTAGCTTCTCAATAAGAATCATCATCTTAAAAAAAAAACATTTCACTCGATGCGTCCAAATTCGGAATCGGAAAGTTTTAAAAGATGAAAGAAAATCACTCGAGAAAACCNGTTGGAAAAAGGAAGATTTCTTTCACGGTAAGCATTACGCGAGGATATCTTCGATATCTAATCCTCGAAGCATTTCGGCATCGGTGATTTCTTGAAAAAGTAAGTCCGTAGAAAACATAACAAGTTTTTCCCTGATCGCCGACCCCCGATACCTTTTCGGCATCGGAAATCCTAGGTTTATTTTAACACGAGCATATTGTTGAGAACCCCGAGTCAGTTTTTCCACGTCAGCACCATACAATGAAATCGATCGGCACTAGAGGTTTTTTATAGAAAATAGCAATGAAAACATGCATCGCACATCGTCGATCTCCGACCTTCCCACTAGGAAACTGACACAATGGGACGTTTTAGCGCTAGATACGTTTAGATTCGACGCATTTAAGGGACTAATTAATTCAAAATCTCACATTAGTTTCTAACTCGTGCGTGAATCAAAAGGACCGTTTGAATTTACCGATACAACACATCACCCTTTGCGCCTCCGTCATCAACCCACGATGAATTTAACTACAAAGATTCAGCGACAGATTTCGTTTGATTTTCACTCATAACCTGAATTAATTGGTTGAAGTGACATGATGGGTTCTTCCTCATTTAAATTATTTTGAGTTGTTCGTGAAAAAAATCATCATGAGCGAAGAAGTTCAGATCACCCAGAGGAGCGAGACAAGCAATTCAGAAAAATCTTCCAAGATCCCCTGAGTATTAAACAACAGGTTTAGCAAGCGTTACAGGTATGTACCAGTCTGTGGACTTTTTTATGCTTGACTTCATATATTTTTTATCCGACGTTTCTATGTACGCATGCCTAAAGGATTGATTTTGGTTGCAGGAATGATGCCTCCAAGAAATCCAAACACTATGCGATCGTCGAGGGAGCCGAAGCAAAAGGAACCAGAGGTGGGAGAAGGCTCTTCCCCAGCGGTCGCGAAACAGTTGGAATTTTTCCCAAGACCAGAACTAGTCATCAGGACATCCACCAAAAATATTTTCACTCAACCCCCGGCCTTTGGAGAAATAAAGGAAAGCATAGGGACCAATATAGTACTCCTGCACTGGGGATAACTCTTCCAGAAGATCAAGCGGGAAGAATTCCCCCAATATACCCCAAACAACGACCCCGATATGAGAAAGCTCGACGATGAAGTTTTTCCAAATATCTAAAGATCATACCTGCACATGGTAGCGATCAGAACTCTAGTATTCCCCTGCATAGAACTCCTGAAGTGGATTATCGACCACACTGACACACAAAGATGTTTGATTAATGACGACAATGGCGAGTGTATCGGGGTCTTCCTTCCAGTGGAGGTGCAGAATTACTACAATATTAGAGGCCTGGATGAGTGACTGAACATCTATTTTGTTGTAAGATTCTATGAGAAACAAAACACTAGACAGGTAATGGCCTCATGGTGGATAGAGGATAAAAAGTACACCAATTGGACCTATGGCTGGTACCCGACGACCAACTTAAGGGAGCCGTATATCTATCTAATGGCCCTCATCTGCTGGTTGTATGGGGAGAAAGATTGTTCCACGTTTTCAGAGGCATGGATGCCTCTATCTTACATGGTAGTCATTTCTGGGAGAGGCTTTAACTGGGGTGCCATCATTTCCAAGCAGTTGATCACTTGCATTCAACAGGCTTAGACGCCAAAAGAAGGAGAGACTCCATCCTTCTACATGGATTCTTATTTATTGGACGTCATCTGTGCCAGAAATGTATTTTCCAGAATGAAGTTGAGATGGCACACCTCAGAACTCCTGGTCCATGTATATTTCGACATCTTATGGGAGAACAGGTACAAGAAATCTTATTCCCTCATCTGTGATCAATTCATCGCGTGTATTCATTTTATGATTTTCAAGAAAGAGTGCCCAAGACTATTGGCTTCGGCCACAAATATGATATCAAAGGTAGGTCACTGGTACCTGGATGAGCACGATACCTACATCATCATTGTTGGAGCCACCGAAGCACCACACCTTTTACCTGTGTATGTTCCTGATCGGCTAGTAGTAGGGGAAATCTATTACCAGACCATCCTGCAAGGTTACAATGCCACTCTGGTAAAATATAAGAAGTGGGTGTTCATAGCTTATGGATTCCATATAGGTTTCTACACGGTAAAAGACACCGCTCAAGCCAAGCAGGAAGGACTGAGTCAATTAGAGTTATGATTCCAGACCGACCGCTTTTGCAAACATGACCCAAAGGGTCTAGTCTTGAAGAACGCATCGCAAGTATCGTCATGCTAGCCCTATGCCGATGACAAATTTGAAGATGAGGTATTCACCAAAAAATCTCAAGACTGGGACGAGGTGGTGGAAAGGATGGTCAATCCTAAGATGACCAGGTTCAAGGCCATGAGCCTAGATGAACAAGTGATAGCCCTGGAATAATTGACTCAAGGGGCCCTTAGGGATAGAGAAGAAAGGATAGCATCTAAAGCAACCGAAGTAGCAGAACCCCCCTTGATATACCCAACGCAAGGCAAAGATATCCATTTGGCACAGGACACATGGGAAAGGGGATTGCTCATGTTAGAACGGGCACAATGGGTGCTTGATCAGATACAAGATGACCCAGACCTATCAAAAACGACAGGATCCCCTGTCGATAACCCAAACAGAAGCCAAGTGAGTACAAGTGGCCCTGAATTTATAGATATTGATGAAATTTCCAGGTTGGATGACCTTGAATTCACAACGCCACCATATGGATCACCGACAGGTGTGGCGAATTAGCCATAAATAGTACAGGTATCAGTGGAAACAAGTGTATAAAACCCCTTGAGTGAGTTTATAAATATATATGACGATGATGAAAGCCCAGAAGCATATCTCGGGGCACCTGTGCACATCAAAGAAGAAAAGGGACCGGAGAAGACATCTTCTCCTGTCCCCAAGGTCCAAATATTGGAGGTCTCGTAGAAATAAAAGGAATTTGAGGGTGTCCGAGACACAAAAATGCCCGAGGCACCAGAATCTCAAGCGGACAGTCAGAAAAACCAATCGAGGTCAGATGAGCCATAGAAAGGATCATCACAACAGGAAATCAATGTTTCAATGACTGATGAACAAGTAAGTATTGAGTCTATTCCCGACGCCTTTATTTCAATAGGTACTGAAACCCCCGATGAGCAACAGACAGGAGTCGGGCCTTCAGAGAATAACAAGGAAGTTCAAGAACCTGATCTTGAAAAAGTATATACCATTGGGAGTCTGGGAAATACACTCGCATGGGGGGATGAACAGATTCTCGAACCTGTGGACGAGGTAGCCGACAGACATGGTATAGCTTATGATTGAAGGAAGAAGGCTATCATCCAGAGAACCACCAAGAAGAGGAGGATCACTTTACATTGCTCCATCCTCATCACTACCAAGGAAAATTTGATCAACACAAAACATGATAAGACATCCGAACTCATCGACCCAAGGATGGAAATTACATATGCCACCCTGGACAGAGCAAAAAGAGATGAAAAGGAGCTGGCCTCCGCCTTGAAAGAACTAGAACATTTGCACCACTTGGCTAAGTACTATTAGGACACCACACAGGTTGCGGTGTACCTAAGGAGTGAACTCAAGGAGGCCTATAGCAAGTTCACAGTCGAGCAACACCTATTCACTAAAGGGATAACCGATCTCCAGGAATATACTCTCATGGCACTCACGATGTGTAAGGATATGGAGCAGTGGTATAAAAAATCACAGCAAGTAGTGGAGAGAGTTTACTACATTGATGTAGTGCAATAGGGCCGAGATAAAGAAGAACATGAAATTCAGGTGTTGAACGAAAGTAGTCTTGACTGCATAAAGAAATCGGTCGAGTATTGGGAGAAAATGTCTCGGGAACCATACCGAGAAATTCAATCAAAATAGGCCAAGTGCGAGAAACACTAGATTAAGATCAATCGGGTGATGAAAGATATCGGACTTCCCAAGTTCGGAACACCCGATGACTTTGTTGACTTGTGTGACATAGTCAAATATCACACCAAGCAAGATGCATCATGGGCTGAAAGACTGGAAAAGGTGATGGACAATTTATGGAACACTCGATCAAAGCTCGGGCTATGCCGCAGCAGTTAAGTACCAGTCTAGTGAAGTATCGAGCACATGCAATAGAGATAAGAGAGATTTACGCGACCCTGCTGTAACAACACAGATTCCCATACGCCAACACCTGGGAGGAGTTGTTCATCAACTGGTCAGAGTATGGGAAGAGTTACCCTTTTAAGTGATATTTTGAGATGACTGTTAGAAAACTGTTAGGAGATAATGCCACATGGAGAATTTTGTTTTACTCATCTGCACTTCAGCCGTTATTTTGAGTTAATTTTATTTTATAAATAAAAGCATCGATCGATTAGTTAAAGGTCGATGGTTGCTGCAAGAAACTCTCATTTTTGGGTTTGTTAAGAATTATTTTGGAGCTACCTTTAATTGATGAGTCCTTTTGGACCAGAGAAAAAGTTTTGTTTTCATCAAATGCGTGTATGATTGGATGTGGAGAAGAACTATTTCCTATCTTGTCTCATGAATGTATGTTGTAACAAGTAAGAGCTATTAAATCTATTGATAAGTTATCTGATGCAATGTTTTACAGTTCTTTTCTTTAATTATGAAGATGAATCATTGTGTTATTATGTGATGGATGATTAGAGTTAAGTCAATTATTTTACTTGTCATTATTTTATCACTTGCGTGTTTTCTTCTGCTGATTAGTATCTCAGCCAGAAATCGGATTACTCACACCGTTAACGTATTAGTACTAGGCTTGTGGTAGACAATCGTTGTTTGCATGCTTGAGAAATGGGTTATCCCAACCTCAGTCTCTTCTCCAATATTTAGAACCTTTTCCCATTTTGTTTCCAAGCTGGTTTATATCAGCTTCCATCTTATATCGGTCCCACCTAAGAGGAAAACAAAAAAAGAGAAAGTCCAAACTGAAGGAGACGCCTTCGCAAGAAAACGTAAATCCCATCGATTAATTGGTTGGATCGCAAGATCTGGAGAACCATTCCACTATTAAACACTGCAGAGTCTAATTGGGCCTCAGTGGTGGGTTTGGTTCCTACTGTTGAGTAAAGGGATCTAGGACCCATCAACAAGACCTAAATTAAATCACAGTCAGGAACCGATACTTGATTCCCTGAATCAGCAATCTCCTTGATCAACTCAAGGGATCCAAATACTTCAGTAAGATTGATCTAAAGTATGGCTATAATCAGGTCCCAATAGAATAGACAAATGTACAGAAAACTGTCTTCAAGTCAAAAGAAGGTCTTTTTGAATGGCTGGTCATGCCCTTTGGTTTGAAAAATTCCCCAAAAACTTTCTTGAGGATGATGGGAGATATCTTGTGACCTTTCACTAATTCTTTTTTGGTGGTTTATATGGATGGCATCCTCATTTACAACAAGAATTGGGTAGAACACTTGCAACATATTCAATAGGTTTTTCACACTCTGCGGAAGCACAAGTTTTACACCAACTTGGAAAAATATTCCTTCAGCATGGACAGGGTCCATTACCTAGGCTACATTGTTGATGCGCATGGTGTGCATATTGATCTAGCCAATATCCTATTCATACGTGACCGGCCAACCCCAACCACACTCACTAAGCTTCGGAGCTTCTTAGGCCTTGCCAATTTCTATTGGAGGTTCATGTTGGGATTCTCCCATATTGCATAGGCCCTCAGCCAAATAACCAAGGGTGGTGGTAAGGAAAACTTTGTGTGGGGCATGTCCAAATAGAAAATGTTCAATGATCTGAAGCAGTGCCTGTGCTCCGCCCGAGTGCTTTCATTACCTGACCTGTAACAACCCTTTGAGATTGAGACAAATGTTTCAGACTATGTTGTGTATGCAGGCATCACTCAGCATGGCCACCCTATGGCCTATCATAGTGAGACACTATCATATGTCATCCATAAGTACCCTACTTATGAAAAATAAATGTACTCCATTTTGAAAGCCTTCCACCAATGGAGGCATTACATTCTTGGGAAGGAGACAATCATCAACACTGATCATAAGTCGTTGCAGTTCATGCATACACAAGGAAAATTGCAGAATGACCACCATCAGAAGTGGTCCACATATTTGCAACAGTTCCACCTCAACATCAAGTATTAAACATGAAGTACCAATCGAGTTGTTGATTTCCTCATCTGACCTCAAGTTATGACACTCACCATAGTGTTAGATTCTTCTGTCCACAAGACCTCTAGATGGACCCACCTCTATGAGACAGATCCTGACTTCGCCAACACCTACCAGATGTTGGGCGCAAACACAGTTGTCACTAATTTCCATCTTCAGGACAGGTTTTTGTGCCATCTGGGCCATCTCTATGTTCCATCAAGTGAGCGATTGAAGATGTTTTGAGAATCCCACTACAGTTAAGTGGTAGGACACTTCGGTGTGGAGAAGATAGTGGTAGTGTTGTAGCGACATTTCTACTAGTCGAAACTTCGACAAGATGTTAGCAAGTATAGAATGTCCTGCATTGTATGTGATATTTCCAAACCGACCACTAAGAAACAAGGCATGTACACTCCTCTACCTACTCCTAACAGGACCTAGGAATCCATCTCAATGGACTACATTTTGGGCTTTCCATCCACTAAGTGGGGAAATGACTGTGTTTTTGTGGTTGTTGATCGCTTTTCCAAAATGGTGATTCTAGCCGCCTGCAAGAAGAGAATCACAATAGATTTCACTGCCAATCTCTTCCTTGAATGAGTGTGGGTACACTTTTGGATCCCACAAACCATTATCTAATATTGGGATAGTTGGTTCCTCAGCATATTCAGGTCAAGCCTCTGGTCACTGCTGGACACCAAGCTCACCAAGTCCATTTCCTTCAACTTCCAGATGGATGGCCAAACCGAGGTTGTCAACTGGATGATCATGCACATTCTACACATGTAAAATTCCAAGAACCCCCACACTTGAGATGTGATTCTTCCCTATTTTCAGTACAGCTACACCAAAACCATACATATCTCAACCGACCACAACGCCTTTTAGGTGGGGTTGGGAGTTTAACCATTAGGTCCCATGGATGTTTCACTACCCCTTGCAGCCACCCAGGAAGACTTGTCGCATGCTCCAACTAGAGCCGATAAAGCCACCCGGTTCATTGAGAAGATCCAAGACATCTTCCAATAGGTTCAGGATATTTTACAGAAGTCCAATGCCAAGTACAAGCATCGCCATGATCAACATTGGGTGCCACACCATTTTTGGGTGGGAGACAAAGTTTGGGGTCACTTGCAGAAAGAACACCTTACAGGGCCTCATCGAAAGATTCTTCCACTCCATTATGGACCCTACACCATCACCAAGGTTTTGGGTGAAAATGTGTTTGAGCTCAACCTTCCCCCCTTTCTTGTCTTGCACCCAGTGTTCAATGTGGACCTCCTTCGACCTTATTTTCCACCATTATTGGACACCTCAGAGATAGAAGAATAGTTGACACCAACATATCTCAACCCTGGTTGCATGGAATAGGAATCCATTGACTATATCATGGACACACAATTCAATGGCACTCACCAGTAGAGGATAGGACTTTATCGGGTTGTCAAAGTAGGGCAGCTCCTACACCAAGGCAAGTGTCTCACCAAGGGCCAAATTTAGCAAAAAATTCCTCATTTCGTGGGGGAACTCAATGAAATGGAGACCATTTATTCCTAAGGGGGGAGGATTGATCTAGGAGGATCTTGGTGGCCACCCACCTTTTCCAACTATCTCAAAACAGATTTTTGGAAACTTACTAATTTTAGCAGTTTTTCAGTTCCTGAACTTTTGGGGCCATTTTGAGGTCCCAAATGACGCCTTTTCCAGATATGACACCTTAAATATAGTTGAAGTCTCTAATATATCCCCCTAAATAAATCTCCTCAGTAATACCTTTCTAATGAGCTATCGTGCGTTGTAAATGGAAATCGTATGCAAAAGTTATGACCCCAAGAATTTGATGTACTAACTTACCCCAATGGGGCCCACGTGACATTTGGCACTTCATCTCCTAGGGTTAGGTTTTTTTATGTCTAGAGTTTTGGCATTCATGTTTATATTAAAAAGGCCTTCAGAGCCTCATTATACCCATGTTCTTGTGAATGAGCAGAGCCATCACATCTCTTCTCATAAATAAGTTGTCACTATTCTAGCAAACGTGTTTTCAGTCTACATTTTACAGTTTTCAGCATATTTCATATTTAATAGAATTCAAGTTTTGTTGTATATTTGTTATTGTTCACTTTGTCTTTGTGTTAATATTATAAATTTATGGTTTCATTTCATTTTGCTCATAAATCAGGATCAACTTAGGCGTCACCCATCCATAGTGTCCTTTGTGTGGAAAAAATGAAACCTTGAAACACCTCTTCTATTACTACAAGTACTCTTAATATCCTTGGGATTGGGATTATAAGCTATGTCATCAGTTTCTCATATAAAGTATCATCTGGAAGTCGTCCCTTTTATAACTCTCCCTTGTGGGATATTGAAGTTTGAACAACATAGAAATGGATTATAATTGATATTTTATATCATATTTGGAAAATAATGAATGGATGTGTTTTCAACACTGCATAGCACAACATATTTTTTACCTAGCATGATGGATCCCTAATTTGTGCCCATATATATCTACAAATTTAGGTGCATACATGGAATATGGAAATGGGAGTAGAACATATGTGAGAGATGGTGGATCATTGTACTAGTATTGTGTATCATCAAAAGAGTGTCTCCTAAAGAGTATCCACATACTCACTCTGAACACTTTATATATTTAGGTGAACATTCACATAAACATAAGACTAATTAATTAATAAGAGAGTGTTTGAAGAGGGGAAGGAGTTGGAAACCATCTTAGTCCCAAAGGTATTCCAATTAGACATGTTTCCAACTATTCCTCTAGCAATATTTAAAACAAAGAATATTTAACAACCCATGGAGGGAAACAATGGATGGGATCCCATTGTGGCCAATCCTAAGTGTTATAGATAAAGTTGGTCACCCTTGAATAGTGAATTAAATTGAGCCACACTTATAAGACTAAGTCAATAATTTCCAATTGCTTTAGGTACTATTTGAAGCATCTTTCCTTGTGCTTTTGATCTATAATGATGCAACTCATGAGAAACCAGCGATTTTCTAGTTAGAAACATGTGAATGCAGTGAAAAT
>SNQJ01S0022958.1:131291-144434 GCA_010110895.2 Picea sitchensis | reverse complement strand
TGATAGAGGAGGAGAATTTATCTCATGGAAATTCAAAGAGTTCCATGATAAACATGGAATCAAAAGAGAGTACACAATTCCAAGGAATCCACATCAAAATGGAGTTGTTGAGAGGCAGAATAGATCAGTACAACAAATGGCAAGATCAATGATGAATGAAAGGAACATACCTCAGACATATTGGGTGGAAGTAATTCATATAGTTGTTCATATCCTTAACAAAGCACATATCAGACCACATAGTGACAAGACTCCTTATGAACTATGGTTTGGAAGACCTGCTTCAATCAAGCATTTTAAAGCCTTTGGGAGTAAATGTTATATTAAGAATAATGATGAAAATATTGGCAAATATGATGACAGGGCTGATGAAGGTATCTTCTTGGGTTATGCTACAAACAATAAAGGGTATAGATGTTACAATAAGAGGCTGCATAAAATAGTTGATTATATAGACATAAAAGTTGATGAAGAAATCTCGGTCAGAAATGTAAGCAGTGTTGAACCAATCACATAAGATATAGTTGAAGATGAAGATGAACAGATCCAAGTATTACAAAGAGAAGAATTTGAATCAGATGAAGATACAAATACCCAGGCTGACATAAATCAACAGAAAGAAACAAAATCACCACTCAGAACTGTTAGAAAGAATCATCCTAAAAATAAGATAATTGGAGATATAAATAAAGGAGTTCAGACAAGAAGGAAATTGATTAAAGACTCAGAACAATCTCATGTTGTTTTTTTATCTATGAATGAACCTAATTTTTTTTATGAAGCCAGCCAGCATGATGATTGGATTAGAGCTATGAATGAAGAGCTTGATTAGAATGAGAAGAACAATACTTGGGAGCTTGTTCCTAGATCTGAAGACAAGAATGTAATAGGTTCCAAGTGGATGTTCAAAAATAAAATGAATGAAAAAGGACAAGTTGTTAGAAATAAAGCTAGATTGGTCTGTAAAGGGTATGCACAAGTTGAAGGTCGGGACTTTGATGAAAATTTTGCACTAGTGGAAAGATTGGAAGCCATCATAATGTTTCTTGCATATTCATGTCATAAGAACTTCAAAGTGTATCAGATGGATGTTAAATCAACATTTCTTAATGTAGATCTAGAGGAAGAAGTATATATGGAGAAACCTGAAGGATTCTCATTGACAGATAAACCTAATTATGTCTGCAAACTGAAGAAGGATTTATATGGACTGAAACAAGCACCACGAGCTTGGTATTATAGACTGGACAAATTTTTACAAGACAAAGGATTCAAGAAAGGTACTGTTGATAGAAATCTCTACATAAAAACTGAAGGTGATGATTTACTAGTTGTTTTGATTTATGTAGACGACATTATTTTTGGCTGTAATAATGATTCCTCTATTAAGTGGTTTTCTAACTCTATGCAAACAGAGTTTGAGATGTCCATGATAGAAGAAATGTCATATTTTCTTGGCTTACAAGTAAAACAGAGTTCTACAGGAATTTTTATCTCTCAAGAAAAATGTTTGAAAGGGATGTTGAAGAAATTTCAAATGGAAGATTCTTCTCCTGTTAGTAAACCTATGGTGATTGGTTGCAAGCTCAGTAAAGATGACATTTCACCCAATGTTGATCAAAGGACATATCGATCAATGATAGGCACTCTTTTGTACATCATAGCATCCTGTCCTGATATAATGCAAGTTGTTGGAATGGTAGGTCGTTATCAATCAGCTCCTAAACAAATTCACTTGGTAGCTGTCACAAGGATATTCAAATACTTGAAGGGAACAATGACTTATGGTCTGTGGTATTGGCGCAACCTCTCCCCACTCTCAACAGCGAGCGGTTGCCTCACCAGGATCTTCAACAACTCGGCCCGAAGAAACAATGTTCTTCCTACTCCCTCGGGAGTCCTTACCCACAGTCTTCACTCCTCCGAATCCTTCCTGCCTTGGTTATCGGGGAGTCGTCTCTCGTGACTTCGCGAGTCCCACGTTCACAGGCTTAGTCCTTGGGTCCTCGAGACCCGATATCTCTGGTCAACGTTAACCTTCCTCGTGTATCGGAGCCTCGCATAATCGCCGACTCGCGACCCATGCCACTATACCTTCAGAATCCCCATCGCCGAGATCCGAGGTGCCGAGATGCCAACCCACTCACTCTCTCTCCTTTCGCTATCTCATTCCTAGCCCGGCCAATCGTCGAATCATACAATCTCTGAGACCCGATGTCCCGAGGTCACCCTTCACATCAGACACTATGACTCACGCCATGCACATGATCCCGTGACGTCGGTTCTTGCGTCCTCGCGTCTGCTTTGGCAAATCCTATCAACTCCGCCTACGTGAAGTCCTGATATGGCCGATCTCCGGGTGGAGTAGGGACCGTTGAAGTCTCCTTGTTAAATTCAAGTCTTCGATTCTCTTCCTCTATGAAGAAATCTTGGCTCTACCACCTTTGTACTATACAACCTCCACTGGGTAGATTTCTCAGCGATGTAAGGGATTATCCCTCCTGAGCTCTGTCAACCCACACTCTTCCAGGGATTTCTTGAACATGCCTCTGTGCTCCGAACTCAATCACTTCCGAGGGTGACGAAGTCCCCTGACCTGTGTGCATCAACTCCTATAACGGCTTTGGACTTCTTCTTCTCGGACTTACTACCGAGACTCAGACTCAACCTGCATGCACCTGCACGGCTTGAATAATCTCAACTCAATCCTGAGCAAAGGAGAATGAGAGTTCTACTGCTTAGCCTTCTCGACGCACGCTATGCGGAGGAACTTGACTGCACTCTATACAGAAATATCTTGGCCTAAACAGAGAAACAATTGAAACTAATTCATTCAGACACTCAGCTTCTAGTTCTTCCACATAATAACATACACAGCATATGACAGAAGGATATACCCATAAACAAAGATACAAAAACACAATCCCAACAATAGGCAAGGGATAATCACGTCCATGGAATGGAATTCAACTCAACCACTCTTGAATGATGAGAATAAGAACTTTCCTATTGAACCACTTCTACGCACTCTATGCGGAAGAATCCATCTGCACTCTATGCAGGAATCTCCTGGTTCAACTTGACAGGATAAGTGAACTTACTCCCTCCTTTCTCCCAGGTTTCTAATCTTCCATGAGATCATGTACGCAGCATATATAATGAAAGCATAACAAGAAGCAAGCATACAACAACATAAGATTAACAATATACAGAGAACAACCACCACCATGAAATTGAATCAAATCTCTCTTATTAATTAAATATTAGTACATGGGCCTTGTTCAAGCTCTCTGTTCTGCTCTCCTGCTCTTCTCCTCAATGCTAATGCTGATACTCCTCTTCAACAACACAAGGGAGGGTGTCTATATCCGGTTTTCCCTCTCAAAAGCTAAAAATTTCAAATCTAGACTTAATGGTCTTATCTACCTGCACTAAATCTATCCTCTCTGCATTAAATCTAATAAGTTCCTCTGTTGTACAAGGACGAGAGCTTATCTACTCGCGGTCTATTTCAATACACAAGTACGCCTAAATATGGAGGCTTTTATGTAGACGACGATGCTCATCAAAATGGTTAAAACCGTGATGCTGGCGTCACCCTGCGTCTTTCTCTTTTCTCCACATGCAAACCCACATGATGAGGTGTGGATGCTCCTGCATCATACTCCTCGGCTCAAAAAGATTTCATGGGCTCCTGTCCATGAGCTCCTGTACATTGTGTCCATGCTTTTGTATGACTGCCTCTGGTTCCCAACTGGCATCCTCCACTGGGTGATTCTTCCATTTGATCAGGTATTCAAAGTATTTCTTCCGCCTCGTCTTTCTTCTGACTCTTTTATCCAGTATGTACTCCATCTCAGGCTTCTGTGTAACTGGCAACTGCTTCTGCCACTGGACCACTGGTTCCAAAGTTCCCGCGCTTGCTTTATCAGTTCTGTAAGGGTATAAATCCAAAATGTTGAAAATCGGAGATATCCCGATGTCCTCTGGCAACTCAAGCTCATATGCGTTCTCCCCGAATTTCTTCAGGATTTTGCATGGCCCGATTTTCTTCATCTTGAGCTTGTTATACGTTCCCCGTGGTAACCTTTCCTTCCTCAAGTGTGCCAGAACCATGTCCCCAACTTCAAACTGAAGCTGTCTTCTTCTCTGATCGGCTCTGCGCTTGTACTCTTGATTCATCTTCTGCAGTCGCTGCTTCACCTCCGTGTGAAGTTCTTTCATTGCCTCAGCGAACTCTTCATCTCTTGCGCTGCTAGTTTCATCCTGTCCTGGCTCCCTGAGCTCAGACACTCCTCTTGGTTGTGTTCCATATAAAATTTGAAACGGACTTTTACCGGTACTCCGATTTACAGAATCGTTGTACGCAAACTCTGCCTGTGGTAAGATTTGATCCCAGCTGGTGTGATGCTCCGTCACCAGCCTTCTCAACAGATCTCCCAAGCTTCTGTTGACCACCTCTGTCTGTCCATCTGTCTGCGGGTGGTACGTTGAGATGAATGCCAAATCAGTCCCCAGCTTCTTCCATAGGGTTCTCCAAAAATGACCTATGAACTTCGTGTCCCGATCTGAGACTATGCTCCTTGGCAATCCATGCAGTCGCACGATCTCTTTGAAAAACAAATTCACGATGTGGGTTGCATCGCTCGTCTTATGACACGGTATGAAATGTGCCATCTTCGAGAATCGATCCACCACTACAAAAATGGAATCCACGCCTCTCTGTGTCCTTGGTAAACCCAAAACAAAATCCATGCTGATGGCCTCCCATGGTCTCTCGGGTATGGGCAATGGCTGATAGAATCCCGTGTTCTGCCTTCGGCCCTTTGTGTGTTGACATATCCTGCACCTGTCAACAAAACACTTTACATCTGTATGCATGCTTGGCCAAAAATATGCCTCGCTCAGCTTGGCGAAGGTTTTGTCATGCCCGAAATGACCTGCTAAGCCTCCACTGTGCTTCTCTCGTACTAAATTCTCTCTCATAGAGCAATCTGGAATACACAGTTGATTTCCTCTAAATAGTAATCCATCCTAAACTAGGTAGTCTATCCATGGACTCCTATCCCTGAGGACTGGGTTCTCGGCTGCTTCATATGCTTCCCCAAAATCAGCATCACCAGCGTACATGTCCTTCAGATTTTCAAAACCCAGCGTTTTGATTCTGAACTCTTGTAACAATAAGCATTTCCTGCTTAAGGCATCGACTACCTTGTTTGCAGTTCCCGAAATATGCTTTATGACGAAGGTGAAATTTTGCATGTATTCCACCTACTTCGCATGCTTTTGATTCAGCTTCTCCTGCTGACTCACGAATTGCAGTGCATGATTATCACTATACATCACAAATTCTTTGGGAATGAGGTAATGCCTCCACTTCTTCAATGCCTGGATGATGGCATAGAATTCTTTATCATACGTGGAGTATATCAGTTTTGCATCATCCAACTTCTCGCTGTAATATGCAACAGGTCGGTCATCCTGACTCAAGACTCCTCCAACCGCATATCCACTGGCATCACACTTCACTTGGAAGGTTTTTTGAAAATCTGGTAGCACCAAAATTGGCTGCTCAGTAATTTTCCGCTTTAACCAATTGAAGCTCCTCTCGGCCTCGGCTGTCCACTGGAAAACTTTATGCCGCTTTTTCACAGTGTCCATCATAGCTGCACTAATTCCGCTAAAGTTCCGAATGAATTTCCTGTAGAAGCTAGCCAAACCATGGAAGCTCCTTACCTCAAAAACATTCCTCGGTGATGGCCAATTTCTGATCACCTCAACCTTCTCAGGATCCATCTTTAGTTCATTTGCCGAGATTACAAAACCCAAATAAATGAGTTCTGTCTGCATGAAGGAACACTTCTTCAAATTAACCAGCAGCTTCTCTTGCTGTAGTCTTCTCATCACGAGGGCCAAATGCCTCAAGTGCTCAGCTTTGGTTTTGCTGAAAATCAGTATGTCGTCCAAGTATACGACCACAAACTTGCCGATGAAATCCCGTAGGACTTCATTCATCAGCCTCATAAATGTGCTTGGTGCATTTTTCAAGCCAAATGGCATGACCAGCCATTCATACAAACCCTCGTTTGTTTTGAATGTTGTTTTCCATTCATCTCCCTCTCTCATCCGGATCTGATGATACCCGCTCTTGAGATCAATCTTTGAAAAATAATTTGCTCCGCTCAGACAATCCATCAAGTCGTCCATTCTTGGTAATGGGAACCTGTACCTGATGGTGATTTTATTGATCGCCCTGGAGTCTGTACACATCCTCCAACCTCCATCCTTTTTTGGACTCAGTACCGCTGGAACGGCACATGGACTCAAACTTTCTCTGACCAGCCCTTTATCCTGCAGATCCTGAACCTGCCTCTTGACTTCCTCATTCTCTTGAGGTGTCAGCCTGTACGCGGCCTTGTTCGGTAGGCTTGCTCCTGGTATGAGGTCAATGTGATGACTCACACTCCGCACTGGTGGTAATGAACGTGGCAGTTCATCCACAATGATGTCAGCGAACTCCCCCAGCAGTTGCTGAATCTCCTCCGGCAAGTCGTCCACCCTTGTGCTTGTCAGGACAATTTTCGGCTTCCTGACAACCAAGAACTGTGGCTCCTCATTCTTCTCCAGCTCTGTGAGAAGCTCTTTCCCACTCATGAGGAGAATCGTGCTAGTTACTTCCGGCTCCACCTTCTTATCTTTCCCCGGGAGCAATGTATGTGTTTTCCCATCCTTCTCTAAGGTGTAAGTGTTCATCCTCCCGTCATGAATCACTTTTCTATCAAACTGCCATGGTCTTCCCAATAGTACATGACAGACATCCATGGGTATAACATCACACAAGACTTCATCTCTATATTCTCCCATTTTAAAATTTACCAAGCATCGTCTCGTAACACTTACCTGGTGTCCTTTCTGTAGCCATGACACTTTGTATGGACTCGGGTGTCTGTGCGTCTCCAGCTCCAGCTTTTCCACCATCTCAGTTGCAACGAGATTATCCATGCTCCCACTGTCCACTATGACCTTGCATTTCCAGCCTCTGGTCTTGCACGTCGTCTGGAACAGTCTGCATCGTTGAGTTGTGTTCTCCACTTCTCTCTCAGGCTTTAAGAGAACCTTGTGCACCATTAGCGACTTCCCGCTTCCAGTGTCTTCATCTCCAACGTCACGCCTCTGCGCCTCAACGACGTGAGTATTTCCTCTATCCATTTTTCTTTCCGGGCAGTCAACGGCTTTGTGGCCGTCTTTACCACATGTAAAGCAAGTGATAACTCCACCTCGACCCCTTCCTCTACCTCGAGTACGAGGAAATGTGTTGGCGTCAGCATATCCTCCTTGTTGATCCTCTGGCTGCCTCCTCGGCTCAAAATTTTGCTGTCTCTTCTGTGAGGTTCCACCTCTTTCATCTCTACCCTGAGGCTTTTTCCAATCCTCCTTAGGCTTATGTGTCCTCTCCTGAACAACAACCTTACCTCGTGGCTGGCTTTGTCCTCGCCCTTGTTGTCCCTGCTTGCGGCTCAGCTTTTCTTCGGCTCTTAGCGCCATCTGGTATGCCTCCTCAACTGTGCGGATGGTGACCATGCTCAATTCATCCTGAATGTCATACCTTATACCATTCAGGTACCTCGCCACCTTCTCGTCATCACTCTCTCGATGGCCAGCTCGAATGTTGAGCCTGTAGAATTCTTCAGTATACTCCTTCACTGTCATCAACTTCTGCCTCAGGTTCTGCATGCGCCTGAACAGAGTGATCTGGTAATCTCTCGGGATGAATTTCGCCTTCAACTTGGCGATCATCCGATCCCAACTCCTTATCTTTTGTTTGCCTTTTAAACGCCTATCCACCTGCAATTCATCCCACCATAAAGCTGCATGTCCCTTCAGTTTCGTGACTGCATGCCTTACTTTTTTGTCCTCTTCGATATTCTCATAATCGAAGTAGGTGTCGAGTGCTCAGATCCAATCTAGTAACTCTTCTGCATTCAGACTCCCCTCATAAACGGGAATGTCCATTTTTGTCTTCGAGCTCATCCTCGAAATGGCCCTGATCAACCTCTCTGTCGAGGCATCCTCTGCTGAGACCTCCCCTTCATCATGTCCAGCTTCCTCTTCAATCTCGGGATCGCTGAACTCTACTGCATCGGCTCCATGCCTCTGGGTGGCCTCCATATCCTCGAGTCTCGCCCTGAGATCCCGAATCTGACGTTCCATCTCAGCATTCCTTGCTAGATTTCCTGGCTGCCTGCCTCTCCTTCAGGCATCCCTGTCCTCACGATCAGGTGATTGCCTCTCTCTTCTGGGCGGCATTACGTCTGCTCCTCTCTGCTACCTGAACAAAGAGAACCTTCTAACCAGTGCTCTGATACCACTCTGGCGCAACCTCTCCCCACTCTCAACAGTGGGCGGTTGCCTCACCAGGATCTTCAACAACTCGGCCCGAAGAAACAATGTTATTCCTACTCCCTCGGGAGTCCTTACCCACAGTCTTCACTCCTCCGAATCCTTCCTGCCTTGGTTATCGGGGAGTCGTCTCTCGCGACTTCGCGAGTCCCACGTTCACAGGCTTAGTCCTTGGGTCCCCGAGACCCAATATCTCTGGTCAACGTTGACCTTCCTCGTGTGTCGGAGCCTCGCATAATCGCCGACTCGCGACCCATGCCACTATACCTTCAAAATCCCCATCGCCGAGATCCGAGGTGCCGAGATGCCGACCCACTCGCTCTCTCTCCTTTTTCTATCTCGTTCCTAGCCCGGCCAATCGTCGAATCATACAATATCCGAGACCCGATGTCCCAAGGTCACCCTTCACATCAGACACTATGAATCACGCCATGCACGTGATCCCGCGACGTCGGTTCTTGCGTCCTCGCGTCTGCTTTGGCCAATCCTATCAACTCCACCTACGTGAAGTCCCGATATGGCCGATCTCCAGGTGGAGTAGGGACCGTTGAAGTCTCCTTGTTAAATTCAAGTCTTCGATTCTCTTCCTCTATGAAGAAATCTTGGCTCTACCACCTTTGTACTATAAAACCTCCACTGGGTAGATTTCTCAGCGATGTAAGGGATTATCCCTCCTGTGCTCTGTCAACCCACACTCTTCCAGGGATTTCTCGAACACGCCTCTGTGCTCCAAACTCAATCACTTCCAAGGGTGACGAAGTCCCCTGACCTGTGTGCATCAACTCCTATAACGGCTTCGGACTTCTTCTTCTCGGACTTACTACCGAGACTCAGACTCAACCTGCATGCACCTGCACGGCTTGAATAATCTCAACTCAATCCTAAGCAAAGGAGAATGAGAGTTCTACTGCTTAGCCTTCTCGACGCATGCTATGCGGAGGAACTTGACTGCACTCTATACAGAAATATCTTGGCCTAAATAGAGAAACAATTGAAACTAATTCATTCAGACACTCAGCTTCTAGTTCTTCCACATAATAACATACATAGCATATGACAGAAGGATATACCCAGAAACAAATATACAAAAACACAATCCCAACAACAGGCAAGGGATAATCACGTCCATGGAATGGAATTCAACTCAACCACTCTTGAATGATGAGAATAAGAACTTTCCTATTGAACCACTTCTACGCACTCTATGCGGAAGAATCCATCTGCACTCTATGCAGGAATCTCCTGGTTCAACTTGACAGGATAAGTGAAATTACTCCCTCCTTTCTCCTAGGTTTCTAATCTGCCATGAGATCACGTACGCAACATACATAATGAAAGCATAACAAGAAGCAAGCATACAACAACATAAGATTAACAATATACAGAGAACAACCACCGCCATGAAATTGAATCAAATCTCTCTTATTAATTCAATATTAGTACATGGGCCTTGTTCAAGCTCTCTTTTCTTCTCTCCTGCTCTTCTCCTCAATGCTAATGCTGATACTCCTCTTCAACAACACAAGGGAGGGTGTCTATATCCGGTTTTCCCTCTCAAAAGCTAAAAATGTCAAATCTAGACTTAATGGTCTTATCTACCTGCACTAAATCTATCCTCTCTGCATTAAATCTAATAAGTGCCTTTGCTGTACAATGACGAGAGCTTATCTACTCACGGTCTATTTCAGTACACAAGTACGCCTAAATATGGAGGCTTTTATGTAGACGGCGGTGCTCATCAAAATGGTTAAAACCGTGATGCTGGCGTCACCCTGCGTCTTTCTCTTTTCTCCACATGCAAACCCGCATGACGAGGTGTGGATGCTCCTGCATCAGGTATCCCATAAATTAGAATTTTTAGTTAACTCCTTATTCAGATGCAGATTGGGCAAATTGTGTGGATGAGAGAAAGAGCACCAGTGGAGGTGCCTTCTTCCTGGGTGACCCGTTGGTAGCATGGATTAGTAAGAAGCAGGGATATATTTCCTTATCAACTACAGAAGCAGAGTACATTGCTATTGCTACTTGCTACACTCAGATTTTGTGGATGATTCAAACTCTTGCAGATTTCAAGGTAAACTATACTGTTCTGATTACAATTCACTGTGATGACACTAGTGCCATTAGTGTCTCCAAGAATCCTATTCTTCACTCCAAGACTAAGCATATCCCAATAAAATACCATTTTCTCAAAAAAAAATTTACAAATAGAGTCATTCAGTTGAATTATATTCCTTCCACAAAACATATAGCTGATATCTTTACTAAACCGTTAGCAGCGACCCCTTTTGGATATCTTCGTCAAAAGTTGGGGGTTATAACTTTTTTCGTCTAATTTGTTCACCTGGTCAGGGGGAGTACTTATTGAATATTTGTTGTATTTCTAAGCTGCTCATAGTTGACAGGGGGAGTATGTATCATAACAGCTCAAGGGGAGTGTGTTTCTTCTTTGAAATTGATGTTAAAGGGGAAGAAAGTGTGGTAATTTCAAGGATTCTACAGTGGTAGTAATTTCAAGGATGCTACAGTGGTATAGTTGCATGTTTTTCAAGGGGTTGCCATCAATGCCAAAGGGGGATATTGTTGGCATGTTTTCAGACAGAGGCAGAGTATGTGTCTTTGTCATTGATGGCGATGTCATTGATGGTGAAGATCAACATGATCAGTAGCACAACGATAATGGCATGACAATGGAAATATCAACAGTGAAGAGAAACAGTGATCATTGGATCCCATTCAGAATTATCGATGACTGTCAAATCTGAATTCAGATAGGAGGAGTACACAGTAGAAGAAAATAGATCTCAGGCATCAGATCTGAACCCGAAGACCGACTGTTGTTGGATCCATAAGAAGGAGCATGGTCTTCACGTGCAAGATGAAGTGGGCTTACAAAATCCCGAAAGTAGGAGGACCGTCCATCTTCAAGAAGGACATGTGGCAAGCGACTATAATTTTGCTGACCTCCACATTGGATGAGTCAACAAAACATGGTGTGGGAACTTGCGATATGCGAAATCCCGAGAATTGATTTGGACCTTTGGATCGAGGTATGTTGTGGAATGTTGGATGTAGAGGGCACATGGCGAGCGATTGGCATTTCGCTGATTGGAAAGTCAAAGAAAAGAGGTGCTCTATCCTATGATATCGAAAAATGTGAAACCATGACTTAATTTGAGTCATTGATCAAAGGGAGATCGTGGACCGTTGATCAGGCATGAGGAAGGCTCGTGAAGTTCTGAAATCGTGATAAGATCTTGACCATTGATCCAAGAGGGACATGTGGTGAGGGATTAACTTCTCACTGACTGGAAATTCAAAGGAAGGAAATTCTCTAACCTTGCAACTCGCAATATGCGAAATTACGATAAGGTCTGGCCCGTGGTCATAGACAAGGTCACATCGTCAAAGGATTAAGGGAAGGAGCTAATTTCTAAGCCTCATTTCGGGGATCACAACTTGGAGTGTCAAGACCCTTCATCACAGTAATCGCAATATGTGAGATCATGAAAAGATCTGGACCATCGAATCATCAAGATTGTGGACCGTTGATCTGACTCCATTTCGAAGTTTCAGATACCGAGAGTTGGAGGTGTCAAGGACACTCACGAAAAGAATGCTGAAACACAAAATTACGAAGCACCTTTTGGCGTAGCCTATGGTTACTGTCAATGGTCACGTGAGAGGGAGGATCTAGTGGAGCTAAGCTCCATTTAAGGGATCGCAACTTGGAGCGTCGAGACCCTTCGACACAGGATTGCCTAAATGTGAAATGTGAAACACATCTTGATTAGGCCATGGTCCCAGCTAGTGGGCATATGGGATAAACGCAAGACCCTACGGATTTAATTCAACAATGTTGGTTATTTGAGCATCAGATCGAAGGGCTACTATTGATCCTTATGATTAACTATTCAATTACGATTCAATTAGCTGAACCAAATCATGGTTCTTGGACGGTTGGCAATTGAGTGGCTGAAGCATTGTTGGCCTAGGTATTCGAGGTGTAACTAAAGTTGTGTGAAGTGCATAAAATAAAGACAAAGTGACTGTGAATTGTTGGTTGTTCTAAATGAAAAATGAGTTGAACTGTAAGAAAGGGAAAATTACAGTATGCGCAGTGTGAGACTGACAGTATGCACAGTGTGAGATAAAACTCAGAGGTGAGTAACAAATGATGAATAGACAGAAGAAAGAGCATAATTGCAGAACAACTTGAAGCAGAGCAGAATTGCAGAACATATAGAAGCATAGAAGAATTGCAGGACAAAAGAGAAGTGGTAAGAATTGAAGCACCTGCGTTGTTGGTTATTCAATCATTTTACTTATAATCAGGGAGGTAGGGTGGTGCTAGGGAGGATTGTGGTCATCTGATATTCGAGTTGGTGCTTGAATATTGGGAGTTGTAGCTTCCATCTAGTTGTGGCTAGAAAATAGGGTGGCAAGGTGGTGCTTGAGAAAACAAAGAGTTTTTTGTATGGAAGTTGGTGCTTGTATAAGTGGAAGTAGGTGCTTCCATTCAGCCGGTGCTGGAACACTCAGGGAGTTGGTGCTTCCTTCTAGTCGGTGCTAGAGAAACCAGAGAGTTGGTGCTCTCAACAAGTTGGAGATTGTAAAACATAGGTAGTAGCCTCACTTTGAGTTGGTGCTCAAACATAGATGATGTACAAAATTTAAAAGACTACCTATCATTTCAAAGAAGAAGAGGTTTTCTCCCTTTATGGGTTTCCTCATGAAAATATG
>SNQJ01S0022958.1:115747-131281 GCA_010110895.2 Picea sitchensis | reverse complement strand
AGTTGTTGAGTGTTCTTCTTATATTCTTCTAATATATTTTCTTATATGATCATGGATTATTTTCATCCACCTATATGATTGTTAAATCGTTTGTAATGAAGAAAATCTTTCATAAATAAAAATCCACAAAGAATTGCTTCGGGGTTGATCTCGATTGTGCTTTGTAACCTTGTTTTAAGAATATAAAGTATTTAAGGTTGACCTATCAAATTCTCTTTGATCTTGATTACAGTACTCTATTAAAATTCTTTGAGATGATCAAATCATTCTCTCCTATGAAAAAGATATGGATGTATTTATATACTATTAAGAAGATTGTGTGTGATGTTGATCACAATTTAATTCTGATGTTGAATCCCTCCTTCAATCTTTTATGATTAAAAGACTTTTGCTACATATAAATATCATATTGGGTTATTGAAAAACCATTCTCATATAAATATAAGCAATAAATATTTGGGGTTTGTTTTCTAACACTCTCCCTACTCCAATATATTCAAATATACATCTTTTAGCCAAAGAGAAGAACCACCTCTCTAAAAATGAAGGGGGACTAATGTCCTCATGAGGTTGTAATTTCAGTCCTCACAAATTCAAGTGTCAACAAGCCTCTAAACCAGAGCTGCCAAACACTCATAGGTTCTCGAAAGAGCATCTATAGATCATATTTGAAATGCGATGGGAAATGGCCGACCAACTTCACAGCCAAGATATCCTTAGCCATCGCCTAGATGCCTTGTTTGATTCCCTCTCAAGTAAGCGTGTCAAGCAATGATGCCCGACCTGCTGCCAACCGTTCATTTTTTCTCCTGCATGGCCACACTCTCCTAGCATTGAAACATTATTGGGTTCATCTACTGTCTAGTTTTATTTTCTATTTTTATGTTTTCATATCCAGAGAGGCCACTATTATAGTTTGGTTTAGGATTAGTTTTGTTTGGCATTGTGAATGAAAACATGATTGCTTGCTTTGTAGGCCACCTATTCTGGTTTCTATATGTATGGAAGAATAGGTGGAAAACTTCGCCATGTGTATTGCTATGAATACTCTTTAAGGACATATAATATTTTTATTTACAAAAAAAAAACATGTCCAAAGGGTGAATCCCACATGAGAAAATTCCACAAATCATGTGGTAAACCATAGTAACCTATCCTAATTTCTAAGGTGTCAAATCTTGCACGTGAAACTTTTGCATGGAAAGTCCGCAAGAAACGAGGTGTGCGGGTTGCGGGTAAATCATGTGCTAAGTTCTAAGGTGACAATTTGAAACTCCCACATGAGAAATCCCGCGAAGATAAGATCCCGCAAATTATAAAATAATATAATGCAATGTCCCAAGTGATGCACGAAGTGTAGATTCTGATAGGTTTGTGGAGTGCGGGGTTTGGATAAATCAAGGTATGCCTTAAATTATATTATTGTATTCCCCATGGTAATCTCTAGTGCAAGTAAAGGCGATAAGTCTAAGCCTTCATAGTTGATAGTTGGTGAGGGAGAGTTGCACATGTAGGTACAAGTATACCCATGGGCTCATGCCTCAAAAAATATATATAAAGAAATAAAAATAAAAATATAATATTAAAACAAAAATAAATACAATCAAGTTTTGAATAAAATTAAAAATAACAAAATCAAAACCAAAAATAAAATGTCCTGACTTAAAAATAATGAAACACATTTCCTTGGGACTTTGGGGAAAACAAATAAAAATAAATAAAATAGGAAATAGAAATAAAAAATAAAAAATAAAAATTAAAACAAATATATACATATGAAATATATATTAGGGATTTAGGGTGAAATGCACAACATGACTAGTAATTTCCCTAAGTAGAATAATTTCCCCCGTGTAATAGTAATTTACCCATGTGAAAATTGATTTTACCCATGTAATTCAAAAACCAAGGGTAGGTTTGGGAAAACCATGGGCAATTTTGGGAAAACTAGGAGAAACTCAAAACCATGGGAAAAATAAAATAAAAATGAATGAATGAATAAATAAATAAATAAAATAATCAAAATTAACAATAAAAATGAAACAAATCATATATAAAAAAATAGGAAAAATTAGGCCTATTTCCACACGGCTCAAGGTTCCATCACTACTCAGGGTTCCACACCTAGGGACCAAAAATAGAAACAAGGCATATCATGTAGATTCTGAATAACCAATATGTTGAGTTAGTTAGGCACATCAAGTCAAGGTCGAGGTCGTGCAAATATGGAGGTGACAAATGGCAAGTGACTAGGGGAGAAAGGGTTGACATGTCACACATCATGCTAACGTCACAAAGGGTAACCCATACGAGACAAAGGAATTTGACACCAGTTGGGGACATGGGAAATGCCAATCCAATCAAGGAGAAAATTGTAGAGGGAAAACCCGATAATCTTGCAAGGAGAGGGAATCTGATAGGGTCAGGGAACTGGCTCCCACGTCATACCACAATGCATGAATATGGAGGTGAGGAGTGGTGATCAAGCATTGGGTGACAATATGACAAGGTTCCACACCCGAGAAGCTCGATAGGTCTTTGGGCCTAGGCATTCAAAGAGAGGGGAATTTGAAAGGAGAATTGGATAGAGATAATTTCGAAGAGGCTCATGCCTTTCGGACCTTGGAATTATCACAAGGCCTGATGAGACAAACCTGATAAGGGGATCTTGGTAAGGATCAAGGTTTTGACAACATAATACAATACAATAAAATTTAGGCCTTGAAAAGGAAGTGAAAACAGAAAATATTGCAATTGTGAGAAAAGAAAATCTGGTTGAGGTTTGGGAGAGAGAAGGATTAATTTTGGATGATGAATGTTGGTTTCAAATGGTAGACAAGATATGAATAGAGAGATTTTTTTTCTAGAGGAAGAAGACCGAGGGACCCCCCCACTCATTTCAAGGCTGAAGTGGTCATGTAAAGGAAGTGATTATGCATCTGTACTCGTGCAACCATAGAAAACATAAAATCAGTTATGTGAGGAAGAAATACTTTCCAGTATATCATAAACATTACATTTTTTTCCTTTTCCTTTAAAAAACTTATGAATAAGTTGGGTTTGTTTGCAACATGAAAAAATGAAGAATAATTTTCTCAAAGATAATCATCCATGATCTCGTCCTTTCATAAACAACTTGTTTTTGTAACTAAATGTCATCAAACCTATGTGTATCTAACCTCAAACTCATAGAAAGGATAAATGATCTCGTGATTCTAGCTAAGAGTTTTAAACTGAAGAATATGATTAATATATGTGAGCTTGAGCATAAATGATGACATTAGGTAAAACATGCAAGCAAGAGGATTCAAAATTCACATATGTTCTTCATTTAAGTCATCCATTTGGAATTCTTGAAAATCAAACTCATGCAAGGCATAAAATAGAAAATCAAACTTTGCAGTCATATAGGATCATAAAATACTTTGAAATCTACAAAAGGCCTCAAAGACAATTTATCAATTTCATCACACAAATCTCTACCAAGCATCATAAGTCAAAAATCATCATGAAAACATTTGAAAGTATAAGATCAAAAGGATTAACTAACCTCCTCAAAGACAATCAACAATAGAGACTCAAACCCCCAACTCTCTCAAGGTAGGTAAAGAATAATAATTAGGGTCATAGTAGTAGATGATTGGGCATTAAAGTTCAAATTTTAGTAGGGGGGCCCTTTTCTTTCACTTATAAAAACAAAATTAAAGGGGGATTTTTTGTGGCCACAACACATGGGTTTTAATAATTTTGTTCCCCCAACATCACTAGATGCATTATTAGAAGGTTCAGAGTAAATATTAATTTATTGATATAGGTTATAAGGTGTTTGATTTATCTACTACTAATGTCCTTCAACAACCCAATGAGTTACTAGTCATGCTAAATGAACACCATAATTTATAGCCTGAGATTTCTACTAGTGTCCCTATTATGCATGTTATGTTTCTTTCCTTTAATGGTATTTCTAGGGTTTAATTCCATTCCATTTTAAATCCCTAATACATTTATTTTTTCATTAATTAATAACTTATTATGTTGCATTTTTACATTGGCGTGGATATAGAATTATGGAATTTTAATGGAATACTAGTCTGATTATCTCTCGTTTAGGAATTAGAGGATTTATATTATGGTGAACAATCCAGGGATTTCACAGAGTTCAGTGTAGTGGTATGAAGTTACAATCCCTTATATTGTACACCAAGGAGGTTAACAAGGGATAAATGTGATGGGTGTTTGATTTTTTTTTCTTGAAAATGATGCTTCTATTTATCAAATTACAAAGATATAATCAGTCGCCCCAACCACAAAATGGCTGGCAAACTCCGTAGAAAATACATAGGACAAACTCATGCTCAATGTCCTAATTCATAATCTTTAAAATGATCTCCTAATACATTTTGAAAAAAGAATTATGGTTAATCTCTTGTTTGTCCTATTACCTACTTTTTCTTCCATTATGGTTGATATCTTGTTTGTTTACGTGAATATAAATTTAACTTATTTATTATATATTTGTACAACTTAGTATAATATTTATTGTAATGGAATTAACATATTTTCCTTTTTGAATCCTTTTATTAATAAAGTGTATTCAATCTAAATTAGTACCCTTTTTCAATGTGGAGGCATAAGAATTCCCTTAGGTTCTCAGAGGACTGTATTGGTTCTACCCTTTAAGACTACAATCCATACATTAACTAGGTAATAATTAGATAATACTTCTCTTACTTTTCAATGGATTGAATGCCATCTTGGTTAGATTTTTTTCTTCCATTTCAATGAAATACTCATGCTCTTTAGCACAAATGACAATACATGTCATCATGTTGATACAAATTACATGTTAGCAATGTCTTCTCCACTATCTCTGATTATATTGATAAATTTGTTTAGCCTTTGATTACATTGATATAGCTGTCTATCTTGAACATTTGTGTTTCTACAAGAATATCAAGCTTTATTTAATTGAAGCTATTGGCTCTTCAACTTACAAGAGATATCATTCAAAGTGACAACTTTGTTTTCCATGCTTGTGTGCAAAAGAAAGTATAGCTATTAATTTTACATATTCTCAAACTATGGTCTTAGTTTCTTCCTATATTTAGTGTTGACGCATAGTGGGAAGACCCTAGGTTCAAAGATAACATACCAACAAAACACTCATACATTCACCCTTTTGGCATCACCTGGAAGAAATTAAAGTCTCACCCAAGGCATCTAGAGGGGCTGTAAGAACCAAGTTTTTGTAGTGATGAGGGGAAGTGAGGCATTCAACATGTTCTTACTATATGCATCATTTTCATCACTTAACAATTACCTTATCATGCAACATACCTTGTGTGTGACATCACTTTACTTTAACATTCATTAATTTACCATTTACTTCAGTGTGTGACATTATAACAACATATATGAATAACACATTCAAAATACTAAACTTTTATCAGCACTGTGCAATATCAGTACCATGTTCCTAGTACTAAACATTCTATGCTATTCATAATGCACACACAATATCACATCAAGAAATAAGTTTTAACGTGGTTCACCCCTATCTGGGCTATGTCCACAACGGTTGGATTCTTATATTAGTTAGTTATAGTTTTCGTATAGTTGCGCACTGCGCTTAGAAAAAGATGAAACAATAACCATTACTCAAACCTTCCTATCCATTCTACTACAGTGTGAGCCTAGCTCCTCAATCATACCTCAATCATAACTTCTATATGCTTAGCCAAAAACTCAACTCACCCACATTGCACCATAAATTTTCATTCTTCAAACTCTCTATCTACCCTGACCCTTTACATATTTATACATCAAAATAGGGCTAGGGCCATTACAAAATGTCCCCAAAACCCAATGGTCTATAACCATTTTCCACCTTTTACATGTCACTTCATCGCGTTTCCTCCTATCATGCACTTTGACTCAAATTATGCTCCCGTTGCATGTTCTAGTCCATCTTCTAACTTCCTTTTATTCTTTGACTTATTATGGTGCAGTTGCAAAAAAAAAAAACCTTAGCCAAAATGCTTGTCCAATAGGCCCCCAACACTCACCTATGGCTCATCCTGATCCACTCAGGCCTTCTTCCAATTATCCATGAAATTTTTGAATGTCTCCTTTGTTGGCATGGCCTTCTCCTTTACCTCTGTCTCCTTCTGCAAAATTGTGTCGATTGTTTCAGCAGTAACCTGATCCTACATCTTCTTGACACTTTATTTGACTTCCTATTTGATTATACCTTACATGGTTACTAAGGTCGTTGTCACCCTATAGGCTTCGTCTTGTAGTATTTTAATCCTTTGTGCATGAGCCTTGTACTCCACCCTTAGCTAATTCATTTCTAAATACAACTTCCTCTTCGCGTCTATTTTCATCACCACCTCTACTGGAAGTCATGTAACCATTACTACTTTGAAATTCTGCACCTTTTCCTACACAACCTATATATTATGGTTGATATCCTGTAGCTCCCTATCTTTGGTTAGTTGCATCTAGATGTTTGTGCTTTCTGCATAGATCTGAGCACATTCTACCTCTAGTTTATTTATGCTATCCACAATTGTGTTCATTGTCTATTTCCTTTTCTCCCTTTCTTATGGTGGAGTAATCAGTTTCATGCGCGATTCTAAGTCAAATATATGTGCGCAGAAGCCCTAAATAGCTTCACTTATCTTTGTTACTTGTTCTTCAACTAGGGCCTCCATCTTTGTTTGAGCCTCTAATATTTCTTTGTAGACCCGCTTGAATGTCTGATGCATCTTTTTGAAATTCTATGCAGCCTCATATTGCTCCTTCTTGACTTTGTTGTATTCCATATCCAAGGATACATTCTCTGTCATAACCTTAACCAACTCATTAGATGTCTTTTCTACACATGAGTTCATCTCTTACGTCACGCTCTTCTACAATTCTTGCAATGCATCTGTCGATAGTTAAAATAATACTAAGCCAATATGACCTAGTGCCCTTACTTGTTCCTACATCTCTATTGTGGGGAAATCTACCACCCCAGTTGCTAACTTGATCAATTTGCATTCACCTGCTACTGCTAACGACTGAGATATTATCGACCCTGCCTCCCCATTCTTTGTAGTTTCTATTATCTATTCATCCTTTGTCTGTTGTACTAGCATGAGATTTACTACTTCTAGAAATTGGCATAACTCAACCATCTTCTCCTACATCCTTATGTACATTTCTTCCTGTTGGTGTGTCGCACACTGAAACACATCATCTGTGACTTCTTTAACTTGATCGTCGATATTTTCCAAGTCTTTCTTTGTTAGGGCTTGGATGGCCACTTCCTTGATGATTTTCCCGCTTCGTCCACTGTGGTATGGATTTTCCTTTCTATGGTTCTTTCTGCTTCTTGTCTGTGTGTAGTGTTATCTTCTAGGTTGTTTCTTCTATGCCATTTCCTCCTTCATGTTTGGCTCCTTATTCATCATCATCATCTGTCTCTTGTACTTTATGGTTTTGTCTCGTCGAGGGCCTTGTTTATGCTAGTGGAATATTCTAGTTGTCATCCCAATCTACCATGATATGGCCCATCTCGTCCTCAGTTAATTGGTATTGTGTGGGAAGTCATTGCTAATCCGGGTCCTTTTTTGCTTGGACATACATATGATGGTATCGTTCCTTAAAGTGTACAACTTCCTTATACGAGTCGACCACCTCTGGTGGTATGTGTAGTGTCCTCTCAATGATTTCCCTAATAGTTTCTTTATAAATATAAAAGGAAACATTGTTGTCCATCTGTCATACCTTGTGCATAATATGCCATAAGTTATGATATCGCACAGCTAGACATGGATTATCCTTGACTCCCAGAAACTACGTATCATCTGGCTCCCTCCATGCTGATAGTGCAATTAGAATTAAAAAAGTGGAACTTGTTGCCTTTATCCTGCGCCTCTTCACAATCAATCAAGAACTAGTTGAGTAAGAGCTCCACCCAGTTCATCTAGGCACCCTTGATGCACCTTTCAGTTGTCGCTATTACTACTGCTGGGACTTGGTCTTTTCGACACTTTCTTAGTAGTTTACAAGCTAAGGCTTGTGTCACGAACCTTACTGTCAAGTCACATATGCTTGCGACATCTAAACCGTGTTGTCTATGGAATGTATGAAACTTCTCCTTCATGATCTCTAAGAGATGTTTTTCATTCTTCTTGTTAGAAAACAATAGTGAGGGGTCATCCCTTTGACAATAGGACGGTAATGAGAACGATCATGTTTGTATCAATTGATACTAGCCTGTCAAGCCACAAGTAGCCCACATGCATGCAACTCAACAACATTTTGATGCAGGAATTAATTTCCAGGCTCCTCCCAAAGTGTGGTATATCGAATAAGTTTAAAATTATTGTTTTCTGCAACTTTGTTTCCCATATCTCTGGTTCTATCATGACCAACTTGGTTTCTTGAATGATGTACCTCTTCATATATTTACTCAGAAATAGCTCTGAAAATTTATTCTTGTCTGTGATGTCTTGGTCAACATACTTTAAACTTGGTATCAGGCCTATCATGTCTTCTTCCACAATCACTCCCTATGGAATATCTGGAGTGGGTACTTCGTGTCTTTTTGTAGGTTGACCATTTTTGTAGATGAATTTCTTGGTGATATGTAGTGCCTGGGGAATCTCAGCGCTGAGTAGGATACCTCATGTGTCTCTTCAACTACATGTGTCATTTTTGGTTGTCTTCATTGTTTCTTTGGTACTAATGTTGAAGTTGTTTCTACCTTGGGTGGTTGCATCTTCTTATGGAACTGTTCTATATGCACAATTGGGCTATGAAACTCGGCTCTATAAATCGACTCTGCAATGAGCCTCTCTATGTGAAATGTAACTGATAATAAAATTCCCCCATCGACCCTTCACTTACTTATATACCTCATCGCCAACTATTAGCTTCCCTTCGTGCCTAAACTTGTTGTCTAATCCACTAGTGATTTCCATTTATTACATGTCATAATTCTTCATTGAATTTGTATCTTTGACAATTTATCCACTAGATTCTCCAACCTGCCAAAATATTCTAGTCAATTTACATTTATGGTTACGTAGTGCCACTACTTCATTGTCATGGTATCTCTTTATTTCATGTCCTGTCATGGATTGTCTTAAATTCTCTTAACTATTCTTTGTGCGATCTCTTCTCTCTGCATGATCTCTTCTCTCTGCACGATCTCAACTCTTTTCTCAAACTGTCTTCCTTCATTTGTGTGCTCTTCTGCTTGCTTCTTTCTCTTCTACGACATTTTCTTTCTTTTCCTTTTTACCTTTTAATCTTAACTTCTTGTAATCTTCAACTTTCTACTTCTTCTCTGAACCGTTTTCTTTCTTTTTCCACCTTTTGTTTCTATAGTACACTATAATACAATTTCTATGGTACATAACCTTCACAATTCACCTAGTGCGTGGAAGGACAGTCGTCCCTCTACAGTTTCAACCGACTTTCGTTAACAAGTCCTTCCACGACTTGTCCATCCAACAATTATAACTACACAACACCTGCTTCTGTCACGTATCTGATCACATATGGTCCTAGACAGTGTGTCTTGAAACTTCCAGGGTGTTGTAAGAACTTACTATCATAGATAAGTACTAAATCTCCTATATAGAACTTCTTCTTCTTGATGTGTCTGTCATGCCATGATTTTTCATGTGCCTTATTTACTTGTTGATGGAACCATGCAACAAGTCGGTCTTCCTCTAATACCAGTAATTGTGATAGTCTTTCTTCTATTGCGCTAGAATCTGTAAGGTCTTTCATCACAACAAAGCACATACTTGGTACAAGAAATTCCATGGGCATGACTTCATCCTGACCATACACTAATCTAAAGGGTATATGATAGATCAACTTCTTACATTTAGTTCTATAATCCCATAAAACTGCAGGAATCCTCAAGTCCCAATCGTCCCATCTTACATTACATACATTTGTCAATACATTCTCTAGTATCTTATTGAATGCCTCCATAGTTCCATTTTCTTGAGGGTGATACAAAGTGCTCTTTTGATGTTAAATCCAGAACTCTTATGTCAATGTTGCAATTGTCTTGTTCAAAAAGTGAGTCCCATGATCGCTCATAAGTACCTTAGGACATCCAAGCCTTGTAACTACATTCTCATAAAAGAACTGCACATTTGTTTCCATGATGGAATCTGTAATTGGTTTTGCCTCTACGCATCTTGTCAAGTAGTCTGTCACATTAATTATGTACCTAAATCCTAATCTCCTCACTGGTGGATTAACTAGTCTAATAAAATCTACTTCCCATTTTTCAAATGCCCGCAAGGTGACTTGTAGATTCAAACGCATGTCATCCCTTCATGATGGCCTTCCTACTCTCTAACAAACATCGCAACTCTGACAATATTCCTTAGCATCATTATGGAGAGTGGGCCACAATAGCCTTGTGTGAAATATATTTTTAGATGTTTCCTTTCCTGTGCATCGACCTCCTACAATTCCATTATGCACCTCTGCTAGGATTGTTGATATTTCATGTTGTAATACACATCATCATAGTATCCCATCTATGCCTAACTTATATATATTTCCTGTGATGAATTGATAATCCGCTGCTTTAACCACTAGTTGCTTCTTTTGTGCTACTGTCATGTCGGATGGAGCGATTCCTATAATGAAAAATTGGACAATTTCTGCAAAGTAGTCATCTATCATTTGAACTGAAAATAAATGTGCATTTGGTAAACTATCCTCTAGGTTCCATGCATATTCCCATGCCAATATTCACATCTCTCAGACCTTTGATATTGTTTACTACGTCATCAACTCATAGAAAGTAGGCTTCTATATATTCATCTTCATTCATCTTCAATTGTTCGAACTTTGCTCTGAAAATTTGGATTCTAGCTTCCTTGAATTTTTCATCTCCTTCGTATATATTCTTCACTTCATCCCATATTTCTTTCGCAAAATCACAATAAATAACCTTGGTGCATATTGATTTAGTCAGACCATTCAAGAGTGCACTTGTGGCTCTTGAACTATTTTCTTCAAGTTTCTTTCCATCTTTATCTGTTGGAGGAGTGGTTGGTGCTTTGTATCCATGTACTACTGATCACCAACAATAAAATCCTAGTGCTTGTATGTGTGTCTTCATTCTAATGCTCCAAAAGGCATAATATTCCACATCAAACTGTGGTATCCCAATCTTTGGGTAATCCATGATCTCCTTCTAGTGGTTAAACTGCCTTTTGAAGGACCTACTCTGATACCAATTGTTGGATTACTAAGAGGGAGGGTGAATCATTAATAGTTTTTTTTAATCCATTTTAACCACAGTTTATATAAATTTTATTAAATTTATGATCATTTTACCAATATCATTCAATAAGTGTAGAATAAATAAACCATGAACAATGAGAAATAATACACATACACAGTACACAAATATTTTTACATGGAAACCCAAAGCAGGAGAAAACCATGGAATGTTTTTTCTTATATGTATTTAAGAAGTACATTCATTGGAAGTAACAACTTCCTTTGTTCTCTAGCTCCAACTAGAAAGAGTCTCCAACCTTCTATATTTTCAGGATACAACCTGTGGGAAGCTCCAACTCCCCAATTCTCTAGCTCCAACCAGAAGGAGGATACAACCCCTATGTTATCTTGCTACAACCGGAAGGTGGATACAACCACCTATCCTTTCCCTGTCCAACCATCCTGAAATATAAATGCCAAATGTAGACAACCTATCACTGTCATTGAATCAACTATGTCACTATCACAACTGTCACTAAAAACCTGTCACAACATGTAGCAATATTCTTCAAATATTTTCTATAGATCTGTGACCTTTCTGTGTTGCAACATGTGGATGTCCATGTCCTTCTTTAATGCAATTCGTGGATATCAATGACTCTTTGCTATGAAACTTTCAGACTAATTCAAAACTCTCCCTAGTTTCATTGCCATTGACTTTGTTTCTGTCAAGATGTTACTATAAAACCTGTCACTATAATCTATCAAAAAACCAGATCTGATCTCATAGAACTCATATCAATGACTCAAGTATGTCTTGCACAAGCCATGCACTAGGATCATGAGAATGTCTCATTTATCATGTGTCATATAGGAAACCCTCACATCAACCATACATGAAACCCTCATTGTTATGTAATCACAACCTGTACTAATAGCAATATGTCTCAACCATAAACCCTCAACCATGCTCCAAGTAAAACAAGATATGTCTTAACAATATTCCCTATAAAGTATCCCAACAACAAACAATCAATACAGTGGTAATGTCTCTTTGCAGATTTTTCTTATACAAAATATACCATACAACTAATATTCCCTCAAGGGAAAAATCTCAATCTCCCATGGCCATACCCCAAGAATTCACCAAAGACCTACTTTAGATAAGCATATGACATACCTTTTGTTATTCTAGATAGCTCTACTATGTCTTCTCACTGTTAGACCTTCTTGTAGCCTCTTCTTAGCTTCGCATCTTGTCACTGGTGATAGATTTGATCTTCCTTTTATTTAGCTTTGACAACATATCTGCTCCCTGTATTCAGTAAAATCACGGATGTCCACGCTTTGTCCCACAATGGTATGCATCCTTCTAGTTTTGCAACTAGTGGATATCTTCAGTAAAACCCTAATATAGTAACTATAGTCTCAACCCTTCGACTTCTGCAACTTTTCTCTTCACTGACCATCGCTTCTTTAGACTCACTGCTTCAAATTTGTCAATAATACATGCCCATAACATTTCACAAAAGAGATATTCAATGTGCTCAATAGTTACTAATGGGATACCCTTTCTCTCTTATTTATACTGTCCAAGTAGCTTCCTTTAGGGGTCATCTTCTAACTGTTTTACCCAACTTCCCTATTTTAGGGCTAACCCACTTTCATCTACTTTACCCACTTGCAACTACTTTATCCACACCTAGTAAACTCACCACTTCTTGTTGCACCTAATTTATTTTTAATTATTTTCTTGTTGAAACATCTTTACCCATGATTAACTCCTAGTTGCAACCACTTTGACTAGTAAATGTCTTATAGGAGATTCTATAATAATTGACTTCTTTTATCTTCTAGGGGCTTCTAGATAACTCATGAGGGTTCTCCAACTTCACTAAGTCATATCTCCTCAATCGTAAGGAACTACGTGACGTACCACATATCAATGGAAATGACATGATATGTACTATCCATCTAGAATAGTCTCTCCTGCAAATTCACTATTATTAATTATATTATTCCTCAAACAAACATGGGATCCTTATCCACACTTATAGGGCTACCGAAATTATCTACCAGACTTTTTCCAAGGGTTGACATCAATAAAAACCAACCCAATTAATCAACAATCTCCCCATTTGGCATTGATTACAATAATTTGATGCAACATTAAATTCATGGCACTCATGATCCCCATCTGACCATCACTCTCTCTGGAATCATGTCTATGTGATTTCTCTGCATGCATATGATTATTCTATGCCCCTTTGACATCAATGAAAAAAGGTAACTTCCCTTCGGGATGATCCCCCTGTCTGAATTCGCGTTGGGGTTGCTCCCCCTATTTGAACTATCCTATGTCCTCTTCATGGTGCTTCCTCGTGTAAATCTATGACATATAAGAAAAGCATTCAAAAATAATTGAAGAGAAAAAACTCCTCTGAGTTTCAGGTGAAGATACTCAAAAGCTTCTAGTGGAAGTGGTTTTGTAAAGATATCCACAATATGCTCTTTTGTCCCAACATACTCAACTCTAATGTTATTTTTTGAAAACCGTTCCCTTAGAAAATGAAACTTGATTACAATGTGCTTCATCTTGGAGTGAATCAATGGATTCTTTGAGATACTGATGGCACTTATGTTATTACAAAATATGAGAATGGTCTCATCATACTCAACTTGTATAAATTTCAATGTTTCTTTCATCCATTGGACCTGTGTACAACATGTTTCTACTACAATATACTCTGCTTTGGTTGTAGAAAATGATACTGATGATTGTTTCTTACTTAGCCAAGATACCAAACACTCACCTAAGTAGAAATATTCTCCACTTGTACTTCTTCGATCATCAATGCAACCTACCCAATATGCATCTGTGTAAGCAACAAGTGAGAGATCCTTCCTTTTTTTGTTGATCAATTGGGTTGGTTGTCATTGATTTCAACCCTTGAATCAAGTCCAGTGGAAAATTCTGATATCCCTAGTAGTTTGGTTAAGGAAACAAAGTTTGGTTGAGGAATAATGTAATGGAGATTAACAAATTTGCAGATCAGACTATTCTAGATGGATAGTACATGTCGTGTCATTTTCGGTGATATGTGGTACATCATGTAGTTCCTCATGATTGAGGAGATATGGATTAATGAAGTTGGAGAACCCTCGTGAGTTATCTAGAAGCCCTTAGAAGGTCAAAGAAGTCAATTTATTCTAGAATCTCCTAGAAGAAGTTTACTAGTCAAAGTGTTTGTAACTAGGAGCTAATCATGAGTTAAGTTTTTGCAAAAAGAAAATAATTAAAATTAAATTAGTTGCAACTAGAAGTGGTGAGTTTACTATTTGTGGATAAAGTGGTTGCAAGTGGACAAAGTAGTTAGAAGTGGGTTAACCCTAAAAGAAGGAAGTTGGGTAAAATAGTTAGAAGATAACCCCTATAGGAAGAAACTTGGAGAGTATAAATAAGAGAGAAAGGGAATCCTATTAGAACCCATTGATCACATTGAACATCTATTATTGTGAAAGATTTATTGTAGGCACTCATTGATATATTTGAATTTTCACAAGTATGAGAAAGCGAAAGTTTTGACAGCTGCATAAATTCAACAGTTTTGTAGCCGCGGGTCTTTCTGTAGCCACAGATTTCGGTAGCTACATAAAGTGGTAGTTTCAGCAGTTGTGAGTGGTTCCATAGCTGCAGGTTTCAGTAGCTACATAAATCGGTATTTTTGGTAGCCGTGCATGAATTGGAAGCTACAGGAAATTTGACAGAGGTCAGATACAACAAATCTATCTATAGGATCAAATTGTATGTTATATGCTTATGTGTAGTTGGATGTTAGTGTTTATGTGAAACATAGTTATGGAATATTGATGATTTGTCTTGGAGGGATTATTGGTTGTATGGTACATACTATATGAGACAAATTTACAGAAGTATAGTTCTGGTATATTTATTGTTTATCATTAGCACACTTTTTGGGGTTAGTTGTTGAGGCATATCTTGTATTTCTTGGTACATGGTTGAGGGTTTTGGGTTGAGATGTGTTGGTGAAGTAGTTGGTACAGTTTGAGGTTGCATAATAGTAAGGTTTTATACTTAGTTTATGTGAGGGTTCATTATACATGGTTATGATTATTTTCATATGTATGACACATGATTAGAGAGACATAGTTGTACATGGTTTGAGCTATACACTTGTGATATTGGGTATGAGATCTATGTTATCATATCTGATCTATTGAGGAGATTCTTGGTACAGGTTATTGGTATATTTTGGT
>SNQJ01S0022958.1:88035-114349 GCA_010110895.2 Picea sitchensis | reverse complement strand
TTCTAACAAATGTCTCCATAAGAAAAATAAAAGGAATGAAGAATATGATTCAAATATAAAACAAACATACAAAGGAAAAAGAACCAAAAATAAAATTTTCAAGAAAATCATATGCACCAAAGAAGACAGTTCCTCATTAGATGAAGAAGAAGTCAGCGATAGTGATACATAAAGGGTTCTATTCATGGAGTAGAAGAATATGATGAATAATACATCGAAGAAGAATATGAAGAGGTGGAAGTTGATTATAGAGAAGAATTATTGAGTTCCATATAAGTTATAAAAAGGGAAAAGAAGAAAAACAAGGCACTACAGAAAGAAGTAAAAAGAAAAGAGGAAGCTCAAAATCCCAACACTAAAGAATTAGAGAATATGATGATTAAATTAAAAATCCAAGTAGAATAAGAAAGGAGAATTAAGAGGAACTCAAATAACGGTTAGAATAAAAAGACAAGATCATTGGAAATTTGGAAGTAGAGATTGTCACATTGAGAAAATACCTTCAAAAGAAAAAAATGCAGAAAAACTCTACAATTTTGGATGAAATTATTAATAGTCAAAGGCCACATCATGATAAGTATGGACTAGGATACAACCAAATATAAAAGGGATCAAGATCCAAAACAACAGATCAATAAAAAAACCAATAAGCTACACAAAGACAGTAAGAGGAGACAATAATTTTCAAAAGGAAGATCACAGAGACACTCCTCCACCTAGAAGATTCAGATTTCATAATCAACAAAAGTAGAAAACAAGAAGGCCTCAAGAAGAAAAAGGGTTTAGAAGAGTAAATCATTTTAGAAGATCTAAAAATCCCAGGTATCAAACTATATTTCTTGGTTTATGTTATTCATGTAACAATTTTGGACATAAGGCTGTGAATTGTAGAGAAAATAACAGGAACAGAGACAACTTTGAAAGTTATGCATGAAATGACTATTCAAGAAGGCCTAGTGAAACACAAAACAAAAGCTAAAAAAAGTTTGAATCCTTAAGTATTGAGATGTAATGCTATAAGTGAAAAAACTTTTGACACATGGCCAAATATTGTAGAATGACAGTTCCTCCAAGAGAATCACAACATAATAACAACAGTCACAGACAAGAACCTTAGAGAATATGGATAAGGAAGAAGAATCAGTTCAACAATGAAGAATACACACTTTCTCTATAAGATAAACATAAGACACGTGGATGGTATGTTGAAAGTGGCTACTCAAAGCACATGACTGGTGATAAGGACATGTTTCTAACCTTGAGGAAGGAAAGAGATGGATCGGTTTCCTTTGGAAATGACAACTCAGCCAAAATCATTAGAAGAGGCACAATCAAAATTGGAAATAAGGATACCAAGGGAGAAAATGCTCTACTAGTGGAATATATGAAACAAAATCTTGTGAGTGTAAGACAAATGTGTGACCAAGGTCATAAACTTGTGTTTTATTCACAAAAATGCGAGATAAGAAAAGCAGATTCAGGTAGAGTGGTGGCGACAACTATGAGAACTTCAAGAAAAATATACATAGTAAATGAAATTAGAAAAGAAAAGTGTTGGTTAGGAAAGAAAGAGGAAGTTTGGTTATGTCACAGACGAATGGGTCACATAAACTTCAATAATATTTTCAAGGTCAACAAAAAGGAAGCAGTCAAAGAAATGCCCCAGATCGTAAATCCAACAAGCACATTATGCAAGCATTGTCAACAAGTAAAGCAAACAAAGACCAAATGCAAATCAAAGGAATAATCCACAACAAGACCATTGGAAATTGTGCATACTAACCTAGTTAGACCAACTAGAACAAAGGTTTTGAAAGGTGAGAAATATTTTATGCTATTAGCCGACGATTAGAAAAGAATGACTATAGTGTGTTTTCTCAATAATAAGTTAGAGGCATTTGAGAACTTCAACATGTACAAGGATATGGTTTAGAATGAAACAAATTCGAAAATCAAGTGCTTAAGATCAAACAATGGGGGATAGTTTACTTTAAATGAATTTATGGACTTCTGCAATAAGCATGGGATAAAGAGGCAGTTCTCAGTTTCTAGGACACCACAACAAAATGAATTCGTCGAAAGGAAGAACATGACAATACAAGAAATGGCTCGAACTATGTTAATGGATTCCAAGTTGACATACGTCTTTTGGGAATAGGCAATACATACATCAGTTTACATTCAAAATAGAGGAATGCTCATAAAAAACAATGATAAAACTCCTTACAAGATATGGAAAGGAAGAATAGGAAATTTGAATAATTTTAGAGTTTTTGGAAGAAAATGCTACATCAAAAGAGAAGGTGGAATAATGGGAGAGTTCAATTCTCGTGTGGAAAAAAGCGTATTTGTTGGGTACTCGAGCACAATGAAAGAATACAAATGTTTCAATATAAGGCTCAACAAAATTGTAGAAAGCATCAATGTGACATTTGACAAGACAAGTGGTCATAGAATAAAGGAAGAAGAAAAGGATTCAATAGAACAGTTTCACGAAGAAGAAGTAAAGGAAGAAGAAGTAGCAGAAGAGGAAGAGGAAGAAGAGTTGTTAGAAATAGAAGAACAAGAAGAACAATATTTTCAAGTTCTTCCAAAGACACCTAGCATATGAATACAGAAGAATTATCCATCAAATACGATTATCGGGAATAAATATGCAGGAGTTGAAACTAGAAGAAGAACTTGCTCACCAGAACAACTGCACCTAGCACTACTATCTACATTTGAGCCAATAAATTTTGAAGAAGCCAGGAGGGATGAATTATGGATCAAGTAAATGAATGAAGAGTTAGATCGGATAGAGAATAATGACACTTGGGAACTAGTTCCAAGGCCAAGGAAAAAAAATGTGATTGGTACAAAGTGGGTCTTTAGAAACAAATTGAATGAAGATGGGAATGTTACTAGGAACAAATCTATATAAATATGTAAAGGATACTCTCAGGTTGAAGGTATAGACTTTGAAGAAACGTTTTCCCTAGTTTCCAGAATGGAACAAATCAGATTGATTCTTGCTTATGCATGCTCAAAGAATATTAAATTTTATCATATGGACATGAAATCAACCTTCCCAAATGGGGATCTAGAAGAAGAAGTCTGCATTGAGAAACTAGAGGGATTTCAGTTGTCAGAGAGTGAAAATTATGTTTGCAGGTTGAAGAAGGCCTTGTATGGTCTCAAATAGGCGCCCAGAGCATGGTATTCTAGAATGGACATATACTTACAAAAACAAGGGTTCATGAAAGGAAATGCAAACATCAACCTCTACATCAAGGTAAATCAAGATAGTATTTTGTTAATTGAAATGTATGTTGATGATATTATCTTTGGAAGTGATGATGATAGGATGAGCTAGAAATTTTCAAAGGATATGAAGAATAAGTTTGAGATGTCATTGCTTGGAGAATTATCTTTCTTATTGGGTCTTTAGATATGTCAAAGAAACCAAGACATTTTTATCTCTCAAACCAAGTACATTAGAGAAATGTTAAATATGTTCAGAATGGAAAATCGCAAACTAGTCAACACTCCTATGCAAACAAGTTGCAAGTTAAGTAAAGATGATGATTCAAAGGCTATATATTAGAGGGAATATAGGTCAATGATTGAAAGATTACTTTATGTGAAAACTTCCAGACTAGATGTAATGCAAGAAGTTGGACAGGTGGCACGATTTCAAGCAGCACCAAATGAATCACATGTTCTAGCAGTAAAGAGAATATTTCGATATCTCAAGGGTACAAGAGAGTTTGGATTATGGTATCCGAAAGGAAAGGATCTATCACTTATTGCCTACACAGATGTAGATTGGGCAGGTTGCATTGATGACCGAAGAAGTACAAGTGGAGCAACATTCTACTTGGGTGAGTGGTTGGTATATTGGCTAATCAAGAAACAGTCATCAGTTTCATTGTCTACAACAGAAGAAGAATATATATTAGTAGCAACATGTTGTACATAGGTTCTATGGATGAAACAAACATTGATATATATATAGTTTGAGTATGATGAGCCAATTTCGATATATTGTGACAATATAAGCACCATCAATATCTCAAAGAATCTAGTGATGCACTCCAAGATGAAGCAAATTCCAATCAAGTTTCATTTTCTAGGGGAACAAGTTACAGAGAAGAACATTCGAGTTGAGTATGTTGGGACCAAATAATAGATTGCAGACATATTTACCAAACCACTTCCAAGGGAAGCTTTTGAGTATCTTCGCTAGAAACTTGGCATACTTTCTACCCCATAATGAATTTTGAATTATATTCTTATATGTCTTAGATTTACATGAGGAAGCAACATAAAGAGGACAGTTTAGTTTGGGGGAGTAGTCTCAGGGAGAGTTCATTCAGGGGGAGAAACCCTAGGAATATTTCATTTTAGGGAAATACCTTTGCCATTGATGTCAAAGGGGGAGAGATTCATCAGATGCATGGAAAGAGAGTCATATTCATGGAGAGAGAGAATAGAGGCATGATTCTAGGGCGAGTTATGGTCACATGGGGAACATGAGTAACATTACTTCAGTTTTGCATCATAGTGTTGCCATCAATGCCAAAGGGGGATATTGTTGATCAATTGGGTTGGTTTTCATTTATGTCAGCCCTTGAAGCAAGTCCAATAGAAAATTTTGGTAGCCCCGACAGTGTGGTTAAGGAACCCAAATTTGGTTGAGGAATAATGTAATGGAGATCAATAAATTTGTAGATGAGACTATTCTAGATGGATAGTATATGTCATGCCATTTCTAGTGATATGTGGTATGCCACATAGTTCCTCACGGTTGAGGATATATAGATTAATGAAGTCAGAGAACCCATCATGATTTATCTAGAATACCCTAGAAGGTCAAAGAAGTCAATTTATTCTAAAAGATCCTAGAAGAAGTTTACTAGTCAAAGTGTTTATAGCTAGGAGTTAATCATGAGTTAAGTTGTTGCAAAAATAAAATAATTATAAATTAATTAATTGCAACTAGAAGTGGTGAGTTTACTATTTGTGGATAAATTGGTTGTAAGTGGACAAAGTAGTTAGAAGTGGGTTAGCCCTAAAAGAAGGAAGTTGGGTAAAACAGTTAGAAGATAACCCCTAGAGGAAGCTACTTGGAGAGTATAAATAAGAGAGAAAGGGTCTCCTATTAGCACCTATTGAGCACATTGAACATATATTATTGTGAAAGTTTTATTACAAGTACTCATTGATATATCTCAAGTTTCATAAGTTTGATAAAGAGAAATTTTTGGTAGATGCAGAAATTAGAAAGTTTTGTAGCCGCGGGTGTTTCTTTAGCCATGGGCTTCAGTAGCTACAAAAAGTTTCGGTAGCTAGAAAAAGTGGTAATTTCAGTAGATGCGGGTGTTTCGGTAGCCACATTTTTTGGTAGCTACAAAAAGAGGAAGTTTCGGTATCCACGGGTGATTTGGAATCTACAGGAAATTTGACAAAGGTCAGGTACACCAGATCTATCTACATGATCAAAAGGTATGTTATATGCTTATGTGTAGTTGGATGTTGGTGTTTGTGTGAGACATGGTTATGAGAGGTTGACGATTTTTCTTGGAGGGAATATTGGTTGTATGGTGCATACTGTATGAGACAGATTTACAAAAGTACAGTTCTAGTATATTTATTATTTATCATTAGCACACTTTGTTGGGTTAGTTGTTGAGGCATATCTTGTATTTCTTGGTACATAGTTGAGGTTTTTTGGTTAATATGTGTTGGTGAGTTTGAGGCTGCATAACAGTAAGGGTGTGATACTTGGTTGATGTGACGGTTAATTATGCATGGTTATGATTGTTTTCATATGCATGGCACATGATTAGAGAGACATTGGTGTACATGGTTTGAGCTATAAACTTGTGATATTGGGTATGAGATCTATGTTATCGGATCTGATCTATTGAGTGGATTCTTGGTACATGTTGTTGGTATATGTTGGTACAGGTTATTGGTAGAGGTTGTTGCTATATGTTGACTGCAGGTTATTGGCACAGATTGGTTACAGGTTGTTGGCACATATTGGTGCAGGTTTATAGTGATAGTGTGACAATGGTTTCATTAGTTATTTGACACTTATATTTCAGGGTAGTTGTACAAGAAAGGATAGATGGTTGTATCCACCTTCTCATTGTAGTTGGAGAACATAGGGGGTTATAACCTCATTCTGGTTGGATCTAGAGAATTGGAGAGTTGGAGCTTCCCTCGGGTTGTAGCCTGAAAATATAGGGGGATGGTGCCTCCTTCTAGTTGCAGCTAGAAAAAAAGGAAGTTTGTGATTCCAATGAATGCAATTCTTAAATACATATAAGAAAAAACATTCCATGGTTTTCTCCCGCATTGGGTTTCCATGTAAAAATACTAGTGTACTGTGTATGTGTATGATTTCTCATTGTTCATGGTTTATTTATTCTGCACTTGTTGAATGCTATTATTAAGTTGATAATAAAGATAAACAACACTTATATACTATGATTAAAAAAGGATTAAAAATATCTATTCCTGATTCACCCCCCCTCTCAGTAATCCAACATTTTGGATACCATAATCCAAATTATTTTGCACCCTTGAGATATTTGAATATCCTCTATACTACCAAAACATGTGATTCCTTTGGTGTTTCTTGAAATCGTGCCACCTATCCAACTTGCTGCATCGCATCTGGTCTGGAATTTTTCACATAAAGTAAGTTTCCAATCATTGACCTGTACCGCCTCTGATTTGTAGCATTTGAATCATCATATTTACTTAACTTGCAACGAGTTTACGTAGGAGTACTAACTGGTTTGAAATCTTCCAGTTTGAACCTATTTAGAATTTCTATGATATACTTGGTTTGAGAGATAAAAATGCCTTGGTTTATTTGATATGTCTGAAAACCCAAAAAGAAAGATAATTTTCCAAGCAATGACATTTTGAACTCAGTTTGCATATCCTTTGCAAATTTATGGCTCATCCTGTCATCATCACTTCCAAAGATAGTATCATCAACATAAACTTCAATTAACAAAATGTTATCTTGATTTACCTTGATGCAGAGGTTGTTGTGTGCATTCCCTTTCATGAACCCTTGTTGTTGTAAGTATATGTCCATTCTAGAATACCATGCTCTAGGGGCCTGTTTGAGACCATACAAGGCCTTCTTCAACTTGTAAACATAATTTTCATTCTCTGACAACTGAAATCCTTTTGGTTGCTCGATGTATACTTATTCCTTCAGATCCCCGTTTAGGAAATCTTATTTCACATCCATCTGATACACTTTAATATTCTTAGAGCATAAGCTAGGATCAATCTGATTGCTTCCATTCTAGCAACTGGGGAAAATGTTTCTTCAAAGTCTATACCTTCAACCTAAGTGTATCCTTTACATATCAATATTGCTTTGTTCATGGTAACCTGCCCATCTTCATTCCATTTGTTTCTGAAGACCCACTTTGTATCGATCACATTCTTGTTCCTTGGCCTTGGAACCAATTCCCAAATGTCATTCTTCTCTATCCGATCTAACTCTTCATCGATAGATTTGATCCATAATTCATCCTTGTTGGATTCTTAAAAACTACTTGGCTCAATTGTGGATAGTAGTGCTAGGTGCAAATTTTTTGGTGAACAAATTCTTCTTCTAGTTTCAACTCATGCATCTTTATTCCCAATAATCTGACATGATGGATGTTTCTTCTGTATTTGTCTGCTACGTGTCTTTGGAGGTACTTGAAGATCTTGTTGTTCTTTCTCTTCTTCTGGTCGCTCTTCATCAACTTCCACGTCTACTAATTCTTATTCCTTTACTTCTTCTTCGTGAACCTGTTCCATTGAATCCTTTCCTTCTTCTTGTATCCTTCGTCCACCTATCTCATCAAACGTTGCATTGATACTTTCCACAATTTTGTTGAGCCTTATATTGAAGAATTTGTATTCTTTCCTTGTGATTGAGTACCCAACAAGTATGCCTTTGTCAACATGAGAGTCAAATTTCCCATTCTTCCATATTCTCTTTTGATGTAGCATTTTCTTCCAAAAACTCTGAAATGATTCACATTCACTGGTCTTCCTTCCCATAGCTCATAGGGCGTTTTATCATAGTTTTTTCTCAGCATTCCTCTGTTTTGAATGTGAATTTTTGTATGCACTTCCTGTACCCAAAAAATGTTTATCAACTTGGAATCCATTAACATAGTTCAATCCATTTCATGTATTGTCGTTTTCTTCCTTTTGACGACTCCATTTTGTTGTGGTGTCCTAGCAATGGATAATTTCCTCTTTATCCCATGCTCACTGTAGAAGTCCATAAATTCCTTTGAAGTAAACTCTCCTTCATTTTCCGATCTCAAACATTTGATTTTCGAATCTATTTCATTTTCAACCATCTCCTTGTACATATTAAAGTTATTGAATGCCTCTGACTTCTTCCCGAGAAAAAAAACTACAATCATTCTTGTATATTCATCAACCAATAACATAAAATATTTCTCACCTTTCAACCCCTTTGTTCTATTTGGTCCAACCAGATCAATATGCACAATTTCCAACCGTTTTTTTGTGGGGTATTCCTTTGATTTGAACTTGGTCTTGGTTTTCTTTCCTTGTTGAAAATTTTTGAACAATGTGTTTGTTGGCTTCATGATCTGGGGAAATTCTCCAACTGCTTCCTTTTTGCTGACCTTGACAAGATTATAAAAAATTTTGTGACCCATTCTTCTATGCCATAGACAAACTTCATCTTCCTTTCCTAAACAACACTTTTCCTTTCCAATTTCATTTAGTACATATATGTTGCTTGGAATTCTCACAACTATCGCCACTAATATTCTTGAATCTACTTTTCTTATCTCGCATATATGTGAATCAAACACAAGTTTGTGACTTTGGTAGCACATTTGTCTTACACTCAGATGATTTTGTTTCATATCTTCCACTAGTAGAACATTTTTTGCCTTGGAATTCTTACTTCCAATCTTAATTGTGCCTCTTCCAATGATTTTGGTTGAGTTATCATTTCCAAAAGAGACTGACCCATATATTTCCTTTTTTCAAAGTTAGAAACCTATCCTTATCATGTTTCATGCGCTTTGAACAACCATTGCCAATGTACCAACCAATTTTATTGCGTTAACCTTGTAAAGCGAGTGTGCATTCTTCATTGTTGTACTAATTCATCTTTCTTATCCATATTCTTTGAGGTTCATGTCTGTAGTTGTTGTTGTTTTGTTGTGATTATCTTGGAGGAATGGTCATTCTACAATCTTTGGCCTTGTGTCCAAAGTTGTTTCACTTGTAGAATTCCACTTCAGTACTCAAGGATTCAAACCTATTGTAGCTTATGCTCTGTGTTTCACTAGACCTTCTTGAATAACTATTTCATGCATAAATTTCATGGTTGTTTCTATTCCTACTATTTTCTATGCAATTTATAGCCTTATGTCCAAAATTGTTACATGAATAACATAGTCCAAGGAAGATAGTTTAATACCTGGGAGTTGAATATCTTGTAAATTGAGTTTCTCTTATGAATCCTTATTCTTCTTAAGGCCTTTTTGTTTCTAACTGCTACTGATTATGAAATCTGAATCTTCTGGGTGGTGGAGTATCTATGTGATATTCCTTATGAAACTTATTTTCTTCTTCCTTCTCAGGAGATCCTTTGACTCTCTCTATGTAGCTTCTTGGTTTTGTTTATTGATATGTTGTTTTGGAGATTGAGCCTTTTTCTCTCTGATTGTATTCTAGTCTAGACCTTCCATGATGTGTCCTTTGACTACTAATAATCTCATCCAAAATGTTATAACTATCCTGCATGTTTTTTCTTCTAAAGGTATTTTCTCAATGTGACAATCTCCACTTCCAAAATTCCAATGATCATGTCTCTTTCTTCTAACTGTTCTCTAATGATTAGTCAATTATGTTATCTTATATTACTTGGACTTTTAATTTGGTGATCATCTTCTCTAGTTCTTCAGACTTGGAATTCTGAATTCCCTCTTTTCTTTTTAATTCTGCTTGAAGTGACTTGTTTTTCTTCTTTTCCCTTTTTATAACTTCTATGGCACTCAACAATTCTTCTCTATAATCAACTTGCGCCTCTTCATATTATTCTTCAGATACTTCTTCATCAGAGTCTTCTTCTGCCATGAATACTACCCTATCTCTATCACTATCTCTGACATCATATATTGACATGAATAATACTGCCATGAACAATACCCTTTTTGTTTCTTTTTCCTTTTTGTATTTGTTTCCTTTTAGGGTCACCTTCTTCATGTCTTTTCTTTTTTCTTATGGGGACATTTACTAGAAAAATGACCAATACCATCACAATTAAAACAAATCAATGGAAGATTACCTTTATATGTTTTAGTTCCCTTTTTCATCTTTCTGACGAAGTTGTCTACTTTTTCATCATCTTATAATACATCATTGCTGTTACTACTTGACGTTGCCTTTTTCTTGCTATTTTTCTTTGTTTCCTTAGATGCCTTGAATGTTTCTTCCTTTATAATCATATTTTCTTGTTCTATCCTCATCTCATAAGCTGTGAATGTCCCATGCAACTCATCCATGGTCATTGTAGCTAGGTCCACTCTCTCTTCTAGTGTTGAAATATTTGAATCAAATCTCATTGGTAGAGAACTCGATACATTTTTGAAAAAAAATAGTTCCTTTATCTTGTCTCCCATACCTTTGATATTTTTTACTACTTCATCAACTCATACAAAGTAGGCTGCTATATATTCATCTTCATTCATCTTCAATTGTTTGAACTTTGCTCTAAAAAATTGGAGTCTAGATTCCTTGAATTTTTCATCTCCTTCGTTTATATTCTTCAATTATCCCATATTTCTTTTATGGAATCACAGTGCATAACCTTGGTGTATATTGATTTAGTCAGACCATTCAAGAGTGCACTTGTGGCTCTTCAATTATCTTCTTCAAGTTTCTTTCCATCTTTATTTGTTGGAGGATTGGTTGGTGCTTTGTATCTATCTACTATTGGTCATCGAACATCAAATCCTAATGCATGTATGTGTGTCTTCATTATTATACTCCAGAAGGCATAAGATTTCCCATCAAACTGTGGTATCCCAATATTTAAGTAATCCATGATATCCTTCCAGTGCTTAAAATGCCTTTTGAAGGACCTGCTCTGATACCAATTGTTGGATTACTGAGAGAGGGGGTGAATAAGTAATAGTGTCTTTTAATCCATTTTAACCACAATTTATATAAGTGTTATTAACTTTATGATCAGTTTACCGATATCATTCAATAAGTGCAGAATAAATAAACCATGAACAATGAGCAATCATACACATACACAATACACCAATATTTTTACGTGGAAACCTAGTGTCGGAGAAAACCATGTGATGTTTTTTCTTATATTTATTTAAGAAGTAAAGTCATTGAAAGCACCAACTTCCATTTTTCTCTAGATCCAACTGGAAGGAGGCTCCAACCCCCTAGATTTTTAGGATACAACCTGAGGGAAGCTCCAACTCCCTAATTCTATGGCTCCAACTAGAAGGAGGCTACAACCCCTCTATTCTCCAGATACAACCGGAAGGTGGCTACAACCACCTATCCTTTCCCCATCCAACCACCCTGAAATATAAATTCAAAATGTAGAAAACCTGTCATTGTCACTGAATCAACTCTATCACTGTCACAACTGTCACTAAAAACTTGTCACAACCTATACCAATCTTCTTCAATTTTTTTTTATACATCCGTGACTTGTCTGTGCTGCAACACACAGATATCTGTGTCCCTCTTTACTGCAGCTCCTAGATGTCCATGACTCGCTTCTATGAAACTTGTGGACTACTACAAAAATCACCCTAGTTTCATTGTCATTGTCTCTGCTTCTCTCAATATGTTATTGTAAAACCTGATACTAGGAACCTGTCACTGTAATCTATCAAACAGCCAAATATGATGTCATATAACTCATATCAATGACTCAAGTATGTCTAGCACAAGCCATGTACTAGGATCACAAGTATGTTTCACTAATCATGTGTCATATAGGAAACCCTCACATCAACCATACATCAAACCCTCACTATTATGTAATCACAACCTGTACTTATAGAAATATGTCTCAACCATAAACCCTCAACCATGCTCCATGTAACATAAGATATTGTTAGGACCCATAAATGTCCCTTTTTCACCACATCTTTTGCCCATTTAACCTTATCATTTCTAACCTAATGCCTACTATAATGCAGGCTAAGACCCTTTTTCCAAGGTATGAATCATTTATCCTAATTTTATATTTTCATTTACTTAGCATGTTTGACTGGTAACGTTTCACATGTTTTACCCATTAAATGATTCAACTAATGATCAAAATGAATAGAACAGCCAAGTATTGAAGAATGGTGGTTGTTGTTACAACCAATTGTTACAGCTATGTGCCAATATTGGAAGTTGTTACAGCTATGCGCCAATCTTGGAAGCTGTTACAACTATGCGCCAATATTGGAAGATGTTACATAGATGCCCACCAATCCTGGAAGATGTTACACATTTGCTGCAATAGGTGCCACCGATTCTGCTATTACACAACTTCTGCAACAAATGCCACCGATCCTCAAAGCTGTTACACCTATTGTTACATGTTTTGGCTTACAATATTAGTTCTAGATCTTCTATTAGTGATATCATACGAACAGCTTGAGAATCGAGGATTCTCAAGGCTGTTCTGATTTTGTTTTAACTGAATGACTGCAACTTTAAATAACAGAGCTTTTGTAATCAGAAGAAAGGGATTTTTGATTGTGAGAAAGTGAAGTGAAGTAAAGTGTATTGTACATGAAAATTTTGGCAAATTAATAAAAGAGTGGATTGAGTTTCTTTAGTGGGCTGTAGCCTATTTCTTTGAGTGGATTTAGTGAGAAGGAAAGGGCCCACCTTCCTCACAAATTCCCCTCTGTTTTGAATTCCAGATTAGTTGTTTTAATATGAATTATTTATCTGTTAAACATTTCTAGAATACAATTGTTGTTATAGTCTAGTTCCTTCCTGTTAGATGCACATAAATTTGTCTCATGAGAATTAGAAGTCGATTGCTAAACATTGTTGGAGAACTGCTTTCCCTTTTTCTGCATTAGATTAAAATCTTGTTTCCAAGTAAAAGAAAATAAAAGTGTGAATCACTTTCTTGCAATAAGTAGATTTCCTTTCTGCAAATAGTATAGAACTTCTTCCTGCAAAAGTAAAATAGAAAGTTAGACTAGAGTAGGTAATCCAGGGTTCTTATACACTCATCAATTTAGATTTTAACTATGATTTCAATTATGTAGAACTCCAACTGTATCAACACAATTGTGTTAGTGATAATTTTTGTTTCTTTGTAAACTTCCCTACTACAAATAGATTAGTGTTTCTTTCATAATCTAGCATAGACTGTGCACAATTATCTTGCAATAACAGACTTCCCTAGGTTGACAATTTATATTGAACACCTTAATTTTCTATTTATTTAGACGATTAAAGTGCCAAACATTTTGGTGCCGTTGTCGGGGAAGATAATTACAGATTTTTGTAAGCACATTAGTTTTATTTTGTAGGAATGATTAGTCTACATGAATCGAGGAATGCGAGGATGTATCCCCCAAAATACTAACCCTACAAGTACCAGAGGACATGGAGAAAGAAATCCTACAATGGGAAGGCAAACCTTTGTTGATGAGATTATAGACATTGCAGATTTTTCTTTAGGATCAATTTTTCGCCCTGCAAATCCTCCAAGGGGATGTAATCGTCAGTCATCAAAACTACCCCTTCTTGAAAAATCATTTTCATCAAGGATTGAAGCTGAAGCTGAAGTCGAAGCTAAATATTTTTCACCAACAAATCAGCAAGCAACACTGGAGAACATTGAATATCAAAGAAGTATAGCTCGGAACAGGGAAAATCCAGAAGAAGCAGTTTATCAGATCAACGGTCAGATAGTCACTAAAGAAGAGTGGGATGCTTTTCATATTGAGTGGAGAGAAAGAGAACATATGGAAAATCAAGTGGATAATGAAGAAGAGTTCGACCAAGATAACCCACAAAACAATGAAGATTAGATAAATAATGAAAATACTATCTCTACCCTGGTTTTTCCTATTTCTGATGTTCCCACACGAGGGATGGCTCCTATGAAAAACACACCTCTCTCATCTTTGCCAAATTTTCATGGATTATCTACTGAGGATCCGGATGAGTTTTTATTTGAATTTAACATTTTGTGTAGAAGCTATGACTACACTACCACTGCACAAAATCTTAAACTATTTCCAGCTACATTGAAGGGTAATGCATTAAGATGGTTCATGAGCCTTGGAGGAGAGAACATTTCAACATGGGTACAAATGAGGTAGATTTTCCTAAACAAGTACCAAGACTACTTCTGAACAAGAGAACAAAGAGAGGAATTGTTCAATATGTCTCAGAAGGAGGATGATACCCTTGAAGATTTTGTGGAGTGACTCCAGTATAATCTACAAAGGTCTGGACATCCGGATGTGAGTAAGGACATTCTGAAAACTATTTTGCTAAAAGAAGTTAGAGAATATTCTTTAGATATGTTGAATATGCTTGGGAAGGGAGATATATCTAAGGAATCCTATGAGGACATTGTAGATCTCTGTAAAAGATGTTCTTGAGGATCTACAAAGAATAGGTCAGCTACCAAGGATACCACTTTTCAAGGGTACAAAAATCAGCCAATGGAGGAGCAACAAGAGTAGAAATAGGTAATCTATTAAAAAATTTAAAAGCAGAGATTATTAACTCTTTTGCTTCACAAATGGACACTTTGTAGGTCAAGCAGAAACAAGCAGAATTAGAGCAAGCATTGTGCATTTTCTATCTGAAATGCAGAAAGAAACATCCACCAAGGGAGTGCCCACTGAAAAGTGTCCAGGTATGTCTTATTTATGAATTAGATCATGCTACTAACCAATGTCCCTCTCTACCAGGAGTAAAATCATCAATGAAGGCAACCAATGAGGAAGCAGAGGCTGTTTATCTAATAACACAAATGAGACAATGACAACCAAGAGGTCAAGGTACGAACTCTCAATTCTCTTCTGCAACACTTAATTATTGGAACAATTAGCCACTATATGTCCAGACTAATGTCCCCTCTCCACATCAGATACCACCCCCGTATCAATATCCCAATGCATGGTTACCTATGCCCCATCAACAGAATCATCATGGACAATGGAACCCATATTGGAGAGGCCCTAAACAACAACTCAATTATCAAAACCATCACCAACCAAACCCCTATCAACAATAGTTCCAACCCTAGTACCAACAGCAACAACTACAATTACCTCCTAATGCCCCATCGAACAATCCTCCCTTATGACCTCAGATGCTTGTGCAACCTAACCCAAACCCGATTAATAAGGCCGTTCAGAACATAGATATACACAATTTCCATCCTTGTCTATTACTCCTATTCCTTGTGATGAAATAAAATTAAGGTCAGGGAGAATAGTCGAGCCAATAATTGAAGATGCCCCATCTTCATAATCAGACAAGGAATCAGGGGAAAGACCATGTACTGATACGGAAGACATTGACCAACCTATTATAGAATTAGCAGACCCACCATTCCATGAAAGTGACAATTACCAAACCTGTGGAATTACCATCTTTCAATCTCTTAGGAGAATTGCAAAATCTGCATGTTAATATTCCACTATTGCAAGACATAAGAGATGTCCCTATTTATGCCAAGACTGTAAGAGATCTATGTATAAAAAGANTGACAATTACCAAACCTGTGGAATTACCATCTTTCAATCTCTTAGGAGAATTGCAAAATCTGCATGTTAATATTCCACTATTGCAAGACATAAGAGATGTCCCTATTTATGCCAAGACTGTAAGAGATCTATGTATAAAAAGACTTGGATGAAAACCCAGGGACCCCCTCATAGTGCATGTAGTGGGGGATTTGTCTGAACTAATGTTATTCAAAACCCCACCTATTAAATATGGAAACCTAGGAAACCCTACAGTCACTGTCAAAATTGGGCAGGCATCTATTCCCCATGTGCTAGTTGACTTAGGGGCGGAAATTAACATCATGCCAATAGAAACTACACAATTTATGCAACTCAGAACACAAGTCTGACCTACTCCTACTGTTCAAGAATTAGCTTATCGTTCTACCATGAAACCAAAAGGAGTAATTGATGATTTAGTCATTTCAGTGGATTCATGGGAGTATCCTGCTAATTTTTCTATTTTGCAACCCAAAAATCATCTGGGAGGCCACCCTCTAATTCTGGGAATACCATGGTTAGCTACAAGTTATGCTTTCATTGGTTGTAGATCCGGTTCCATGACCATCTCTGATGGTTATGACAAAAAAAAACTTACCCTATATCCTTATGCCACACCCAGTATGGAACCTGAAAATTCTTTATGGATGGACACTGAGGATGAAAGTGCTCTGCCTGTGCTAACCATAGGAAAAGCCCTTAGTTTCAAAGATGAGACAGAGGATGAGTTAATCAACTGCTTTATATGTGACTCCTTTGTTGTTACATAGAACACGCACCAACAATTGATTAGAGTCTTCGACCTTATCGCCCAGGGAGAGATGAGCTTAGAAATGTTCTCAGAAACTACTGAAAATCAAATTGATTCAACTGTAACAGAAAACATTGTAAAAAAAAATGATGAAACAACAACAACTGAATTATTTCCTAAAGTCATTTCTAAGAGCATCGTTGTAGAAATTGAACCTAGAAAAACCCTGAACATCAATCCTCATCTATCTAGTGTTGAAACTCGTCGATTGATGAAATTACTGATTGAACATAAAGAAGCATTTGCCTTGGATTACATGGATATGAAAGGAGTTTCCTTTGAACTATGCACCCACCATATATACATTAAGGAATAATGCCGACCCATTTTCCAACCCCAAAGGAGGATGAAACCAAACCTTAAAGAAATTGTTAAGGAGGAACTCCAGAAACTTCTTAATGCCGATTTCATTTACCCAATATCAGATAGCGAGTGGATCTCACCGTTGGTTATTGTACCTAAAAATAATGGGAAATGGAGAGCGTGTGTGGACTTTAGAGACCTGAATAAGGCCACACAAAAGGATCATTTCCCTCTGCCATTTATTGATCAAGTTCTAGACAACCTAGTTGGGAAAACGTTTTTCTCTTTCCTAGATGGATTTAGTGGCTATAACCAGATAAAAATTTCTCCACAGGACCAAGATAAGACCAACTTTACCAGCCCTTGGGGTACATTTTCCTAAAAGGTTCTCACGTTTGGCTTGTGTAATGCACTAGCCACTTTCCAGAGAGTTGCAATTGGTATTTTTTCTGATATGGTGAATGACTATATGGAGATATTCATGGATGAATTTACACCTTATGGTATTGATTTTGATGAAGCTTTGTCTAATCTGAAAAAAGTGCTCAAAATATGTATACGGTCTCATCTTTATTTAAGTACAGAAAAGTGCCATATGATGATGAGAGAGGGTGTAGTGCTGGGACACTTCATTTCTTATGCAGGAATTCAGGTAGACCCATCCAAAATCCAGGTAATTTTGGACATACCAACTCCATCAACTCAAAAAGAGGTAAGAAGTTTTTTAGGGCATGTTGGATATTACAGGAGATTCGTTAAAAAAAATTCCAAACTTTCCTCTCCCTTGTTTTTCCTATTAAAAAAATATGTTGACTTTTATTGGACTGAGAACTTTGAATTGTCTTTTGCAGATCTGAAACATAAATTATCCACAAATCCCGTTCTTTTGCTCTGAAATAGATGTGAATTGTCTTTTGCTTTTCCTTTTCACATTTCTTCAGATGCCTCAGATACTTCAATTGGTGCAGTACTAGGGTAACAGGAGGACAAAGAGCCCTATGCTATCTACTATATCAGCAAGAACATGGATCCTATTGAATTAAATTATACAGTTACTGAAAGAGAATTCTTAGCAGTAGTTTATGCAATCAATAAATTCAGTCATTATGTCACTAGTTATCCTACTTTTATTTATATTGATCATACAACAATTAAATATCTGATGAATAAACCTATTACTAATTCCCGAGTAACAAGATGGTTGTTACTACTACAAGAATTTGACATCACTATAGTAGATAGACCAGGAAAATAAAATGTGGTTGTTGATTTTCTCTCAAGATTACATATAAATGATGATAATTCACTTGTAGATGATTCCTTTCCAGATGAACATTTGTTTTCAGTATCTACTCACTCACCTTGGTATGCAGACATTGCTAATTATTTGGTTGCAGGGAAGGTACCTCTACATCTATCTCCTTGAGAAAGAAGGAAGATTATTCAGAAGAGTGCTTGGTATAGTTGGATAGGAGGATACATTTTCTACACAAGCCTAGATCAAGAAATCAGGACATGTGTAAGGGATGATGAAGTGTATGATCTGGTGAAAGCTTGCCATGATGGCCCTCGTGGGGGTCATTTTGCTGATAAAAGGATTGGACATAAAATTTTAAGGATGGGCTATTTTTGGCCCACCATATTTCAAGATGCCAAGAAATACTTCCAAACTTGTGATAGTTGCCAACAAATGGGTTAATAAAATCACAGGGATGAGATGCCTCTCTAGCTTCAGGTAGTGTTAGAACCTTTTGGAACATGGGCCATGGATTTCATAGGGCCCATTAACCCACCTTTCAATAAAAAATTCTATATATTGGCCTGCACAGATTACATGACCAAGTGGGTGGAGGCAAAAACACTCATCAGAGCCTCAGAAGAAGTTGTCTTAGCATTTATGTTTGAGGATATCTTTGTTATGTTTCAAGTTCCCAGAGAATTAATAGCTGATGGAGGACCCCCTTTCACATCACATAAGTTTGAAGCCCTACTCAGTACATATCATGTTTTACATAGAATAGCTTCTCCATCCCATCCACAAGGCAATGGCTAGGTGGAAACCACCAACAAAGTTATCAAAGCCATTCTTACTAAAATAGTGAAAGAACATCGTAGGGATTGGTCTGGAAGATTGCATGAAGCTCTATGGCTTTACCAAACTACTTGGAGGAACACAACTGGTTTTTCTTCTTATGAGCTGGTATATGGAAAAAGCCTTATTTTTCCCATTGAATTCAAAATCAAAACCTTAAGAACTGCATCAACAGTCAACCTTGACTTGACTATGGAACAGAAGGCCAAACTGCAGCAACTCAATGAGCTTGATGAAAATCATTTGGACTCTATTCATCAAACCACGGTGATTCAACAGCAGAGAACAAAATGGCATGACCGAGTCATCAAGAAGAAATTATTCCAGAAAGGAGATTGGGCCTGTTGTATGATTCATGCTTTAAAGATTCTCAGGGTAAGCTACGTACATGATGGCTAGGACCTTTTGAGGTAGACACTATTTTTCCCAATGGGATAGTTAGGTTGATCACTATTGATGGATCCAATACACAGTTACATGCAAATGGTCATCACTTGCGTCTATATCAGCATCCACTGTCCAAGGCAGAATTTAAATCTAGATGTACAACTGATACGGGTTATCAATTCTTAAAAGGAAAGGAGCTTTCTCCTTCCCCTTCTGAACCTTAGGACTTATATTGCTCAGACCTTGTATATAAATAAACTTAGTAAAATTTGCATTTTTTTGTTTTTGTTTGAAATTTTTATATTTCTTTACTATACTAATAAATTCAGCCTTGAAGGGTATCAGGCAATTATGTGTGTGTAGGTGAATTGATTAACAACAAGATTGAGTACAGTGAAAGGAGTCAAACGATTAGTTTATGGAAATTGAAAAATTTCCTAAAATCTAAGTGATTCAGTGTTCGGCCGATTTCCATGATGTTACACCCTCTTCCAATTTCCATGTTGTTACACCCTCTTCCGATAAATTGGCCGACTTCCATGATGTTACACCCTCTTCCAATAAATTGGCCGAGTTACATGTTGTTACACCCTTTTCTGATAAGTCGACCAATTTCCCTACCATTACAAAATGGTCGATTTTCATGCGGTTACACGATTTTCTTTTCTAAACATTTCATTTTCCATGTTGTTACACCTACCTCCACCATTTTGGCTGAAGTACATGCTGATACACTAATCGATTTTATTCTTTCTTGCCACTTCACTCTTTCTTTTTCTAATTTGTGCCAATGCTGCTACTCCAGCTCTACAATCTTTTTGTGCTGCAGCACCACTGATTTGTCAATACCGTTGTTATCATTTCTGCTTTCTCTATCCAAAAGTGTTGCTTCATCATTACTTGAATTCACATCCAATGCTTTCTAGTTGGTCAACTACAAAAAGGACTCCATCTCTGCTCCAGTTGTCATATCATCATTTCTCATGCCATCCTTCATCATTTCAGCTATTCCACATGACTCAAATGGTGGTTGGATAGTGGCGTTACTCCGACAAATCGTTATGTACGGTAACATATGAGGTACATGAATAATCCTACGTGTTAAAGTAATGAAGATATAAAAGCACACTTTCATGTTTACTCACCAGTTGTCCTAAATCGATGCACTTGGAGCTAATCCGATTAGTTGAGGGGGGGGGGGGACGCAAATCTAGCCATCCAATCCACATTTTATACTCACCTCCACCACCTTTTTGACCACACTTCTTTCTTATGAGACATTGTATTCTTTATGCAAACCACATTCGGACCTGCTACGTCTTTGGTTTAGGTGCTAGTTTCTCCTCCTACTTACCTATTACACTCTCAAGCGACATCATGGGAGGATTAGCCGTGAGGTATGAACCAACAAATCTGGACACTTTATTGTTACACCCAGAGGCCTACCAAATATTTCTCCAGGCCGGCTGGATATCCTATTTTAAGAAGCTGCATGGGTATAACGAAGATGAGGTATTGGAGTTTAGTCAAAATCTCATCGAAGGGTATTCAATGGTGAATGGGGTGAATATTCCAGTGACAGAAGAAAGCATTGCTACTGTGACAGGATTTCCAACCATAGGAGATCGATGATTTAACAGAAAAACACATCTTCTAGATGCACAGAAGGGTTTCCTCGTCGACAATGAGCAAGTTCAGACTAAAGGCAGAGGTGTAGATGTCAATTCCTTACCAGATCCATGGGGGAAAGTTGCAGAGTTTGTCAAAAGGTACATTACCTGCGAAGGCAGATACCAAGTTGTTTATTTTTCTGATTTCATCTTATTATCACATCTGTGACATCAGAAATTCATAAACATTCCTTATTTTCTCCTCCATTCATTGCATAACATGGCTCATTTTGTAAAAAAATCCAAGAACCCCAAGAACTAACTTTCTAATCACAGACTCATCAGACTATTAATTCACAGAGGTATGGGCATTTCCACTAACCCATTACCTGTTGTAGTAGACCAGCCACATTCTATACCTGTAGATATGATTGCACCAGTACTCGAAAACACAATCATTGGACCTTTTCCTGAGTCTCTGCCCTCCGCTGCAACAACAATACAAACCCCTACTATCGCTTCTTGTAAGACAACTCAGAGAAGAAAATGCACAACCTGAGGCCATTCTAGCACCAACCAGACAAGCCTTGATGGAGTTGAAATGACACAGCCTGTCACTATGGTCGAGCCAACAGATGAACAACCAACTACTAGACCAAGAAATGATTCACAACCCTTGGCTACGACAGCTGTCATTGAAAAACTAACCCCTGCTCCTAAAAATAAAACCCCTACTCCTATCTCTCCATCACCTGGAAATAGAAAAAGGTTAGCACAGTCCACTGCAATAGTAGTTACGGCCCCCGCTATACTAGAAAGACCAACTACCCCCTTTGCTATTGCACCAACAGTAACACAAGAGCCTCCTATTGCTGCAATAGTTGTTCAAGGCCCTACTATCACTACCAGTGGATTATCTCAGAAAAGAAAACATCCATTCAAGGGAAAACGTCAGAAATACCTTGATTGAATTACATCAGCAACAACTCAGAGCCCTCCCGCTGCTATGATAGATAATTCTATGGAGATACGTATACCAGTTTTTACTTTGTGCAAAGAAATTCAAGAAACTATTCTCTCAATTCAGACTGAATGTACTCAAATCGCAGCAAATCGCAGCAGAATCATCGGCTCCACCTGATGATTCTGTGCATCACACATCAAGTGACGATGTACAGGTCATAGAAGACCCCAGTATACCATAATTTCCTCCTTGTGTGGTTGAGGAAGAATGCCCTATTCCTCCTCCAGCAATGAAGAAGAAAACCCCCACTTTAATTTCTATTTTACCTAGGAGAAGAACCAGGTCCACTAGGTCTGCAGAAGAAGTAATTGGATGGCAAGATATGGCACAGGAAATTCCTATTCTTCATCCACTATCCTCCATGATAGACGAAGGGACTGCCACGCAAGAACCAGTCTCTTCCAACAAACTAGCAGTGACAGTAGAGACAGCTGCAAACGATGGGACTAGTCTACAAGAACAAGTCATGCAGGATGTAGTTGTTCCACAAGAACCAACTATCCAAGTCGAGACTATTCCAAAAGAACCAGTCATGATAGACACAACTGTTACACAAGAACCAACTTCTCCGCATAGGGTTTTTCAACCAGAGCTAGTAATGCAAGAAACATCTATTCCACAAGAAGCAACTATTGTTAGTATAGCTGTCACACAAGAACCAGCTACACACAATACTGAGGATGTGCCACTTGCCCAATTTTTTTCCCAAATTGAGAGGAAGATCAGGAATACAGAAAAATTCCAGAATTGTTGCACTAATAAAATAGAATGAAAGCCTCAAAGTAGAGTTAAATACCCGAAGCAAGAGATGGAGGTTGCTCAACAGAAGAATCCAGAAGGGATAACCTTCGAAAACCTAGCACTAACAAAAGTTGTTATGGATAGAAATAAAGAAATCATGTGCTTTGAGTGTGGAAAAATTTACTTTGAGGCAGGATATAAGATAGTAAAAGTGTCAATTGTTGAAGGATCAACAACTCTTTCAGTCAAGACTGGACATGAAATCACTGCTACACAAAAACCAATAAAACAAAGGAGATCTCAACGTCATAAGGTAGTTGTTGGTTTACCAACAGCTTTCAAACAAGAACCTATGTTTCCCTCACGAGTCATTACTCAAGAAACTCAAACTGATTCTGTTCTTGAAGACAAAGAAACTCAGACACATTGATGACACAACAAATTTTCTTTTTGACACAGAATTTTTCCATACAGGCACTTAGCAAATTTATCTTAGCAATTTTGCACTGGAGGGGCCAGTTCCCTAACTCAGCTACAAAGTGAGGTTTGAATGTGTTTCTCATGAGGACATGCAATGTATTTAGTTGGGGGGCATGTTAGGACCCAAAAATGTCCCTTTTTCACCACATCTTTTGCCCATTCAACCTTATCATTTCTAAGCTAATGCCTACTATAATGCAGGCTAAGACCCCTTTTCCAAGGTATGAATCATTTATCCTTCTTTTATATTTTCATTTACTTAGCATGTTTGATTGGTAATGTTTCACATGTTTTACCCATTAAATGATTCAACTAATGATCAAAATGAATAGAACAACCAATTCTTGAAGAATTGTCGTTGTTGTTACAACCAACTGTTACAACTATGCACCAATCTTGGAAGCTGTTACAGCTATGCACCAATCTTGGAAGCTGTTACAGTTATGTGCCAATCTTGGAAGCTGTTACACAGATGTCCACCAATCCGAGAAGCTGTTGCACGTATGCTACAACAGGTGCCACCGATTCTTCTGTTACATGAATGCTGCAACAAATGTCACCAATCCTGAAAGTTGTTACACCTGTTGTTACATGTTTTGGTTTACAAGATTAGGTCTAGATCTTGTATTAATGATATCATATGAACATCTTGAGAATCGTGAATTCTCAAGGCTATTATGATTTTGTTTTAACTGAATGACTCCGACTTTAAATAACAGAGCTTTTGTATTAAGAAGGAAGGGATTTTTTATTGTGAGAAAGTGAAGTGAAGTAAAGCTTATTGTACATGAACATTTTGGCAAATCAATAAAAGAGTGGATTGAGTTTCTTTAGTATACGGTAGCCTATTTCTTTGAGTGTATTTAGTGAGAAGGAAAGGGCCCACCTTCCTCACAGATTACCCTCTAATTTGAATTCTAGATTAGTTGTTTTAATATGAATGATTTATTTGTTAAACATTTCTAGAATACAATTGATGTTGCAGTCTAGTTCCTTCCTATTAGATGCACATAAATCTGTCTCATGAGAATTAGAAGTCGATTGTTGAACATTGCTGGAGAACTGCTTTCCCTTTTTCTGCATTAGATTAAAATCTTATTTCCAAGTAAAAGAAAATAAAATTGTGAATTACTTTCTTGCAATAAATAGATTTCCTTTCTGCAAATAGTATAGAACTTCTTCCTGCAAAAGTAAAATAGAAAGTTAGACTAGAGTAGGTAATCCAGGGTTCTTATACACTCATCAGTTTAGATTTTAACTATGATTTCAATTCTGTAGAACTCCAGTTGTATCAGCACAATTGTGTTAGTGATAATTTTTGTTTCTTTTTAAACTTCCCTACTACAAATAGATTAGTGTTTCTTTCATAATCTAGCATAGACTGTGCACAATTACCTTGCAATAATAGACTTCCCTGGGTTGACAATTTATACTGAACACCTTAATTTTCTAATTATTTAGATGATTAAAGTGCCCAACAGATATGTCTTAAAAATATTTCCAATAAAGCACCCCATCAACAAACAACCAATACAGTAGCAATGTCTCTATGTAGATATGTCTTATACAAAATATACCATACAACTAATAGTCCTTCAAGGTAAAAATATGAATCTCCAATGGCCATACCCCAAGAAGTCACCAAAGAGCTACTTTAGATAAGCATATAACATACCTTTTGTTACTTTAGATAGCTATGTTATGTCTTCTCAGTATTAGACCTTCTTGTAGAATCTTCTTAGTTGTGCAGCTTGATAGATTTGATCTTCCTTTTCTTCAACTTTGACAACAGATCCACACCCAGTCTTCAATAAAATTGTGGATGTCCATTCTTTTTCCCACAATTGTCCACGAATGTTCGCATCCTTCTAGTTCTGCAACCCATGAATATATTTAGTAAAACCCTAATCTAGTAACCACAATCTTGATTCTTTGGCTCCCACAACATCTCTCTTAGTTGACCATCATTGTTTTAGACTCACTGCTTCATATTTGTCAATAATACATGCCCATAACATTTCACAAAAGAGATATTCAATGTTCTCAATAGTTACTAATGGGAGACCCTTTCTCTCTTATTTATACTCTCCAAGTAGCTTCCTTTGAGGGTCATCTTCTAACTGTTTTAACCAAATTCCCTCTTTTAGGGCTAACCCACTTTCTATTGATTAAGGTTAGTTGTCATTGATGTCAAACCTTGAATAAATCTTGGTAGAACAAAGGTTTGGGAAATGGACCCAAGTTGGGGAGATTGTTGATTAAGGTTAGTTGTCATTGATGTCAACCCTTGAAGAAAGCCCGGTAGCACAAAGGTTTGGGTAATGGACCCAAGTTTTTTTTATGTAAATATGACTCATTATTGTCTTGTCATGGTTGATAAGAATTACAGATGGATGAAATCCAAAATGGTCCCCTTATGGTGAAATCCCTCACGGGAAGATGCTTTGCAGATTGAGTTATCCTAGAAGTATGGTTAGAGAACCCATGCTTATTTGTGGAATAATGAGATGAAGGTCAGTGATTTTTTTAGTTAAACTATCCTATATGGATATTCCTTTTCATTCCATTTCCAGTGGTATGTGGAACGTCACATAACTCCTCACGGTTAGAGAGTTATGGCCATGAGAAGTTGGAGAACCCAGGTTTGGGTAATGGACCCAATCTTGTTTGATGGATAATGGTGTGATTTTTGATATATTTCTAGGTAATAATATTCTATATGGATGGTACATGTCATTCCATTTTGTTTGGTATGTGGAACGTCACATAACTCCTCACGGTTTGAGAGTTATGTCCTTACGAAGTTGGAGGACCCTCTTATGTCATCTAGAAGCCCCAAAAGGTCAAAGTAGTCAAAGTGGTTTAAGATATTTTAGAGAGTAAATAATAAAGTGAAGTGATGAGTGTAATTTAATTCAAAGTGAATAAAAAATAAATTATTTAAATCATAAATTTAATGGAGAAATTAGAAGTGGGTTAACCCTAAAATAAGGAAAGTGGGCAAAGTGACCTAGAAGATGTTTTTAAGGAAGCTACTTGGAGAGTATAAATAAGAGGCAAGGCTCT
>SNQJ01S0022958.1:67108-88025 GCA_010110895.2 Picea sitchensis | reverse complement strand
ATGAAATTGATGAGGGATTTTGGTTGAGGTACAAGTTGGATACATGGTTGAGACAAGTAGTTGATGAGTTGGCACATACATGAGGTGTATAGTTGATGATGTTGGTACATATTGATGAGTCATAGTTGATGAGTACTTGACACATGATTGGTACATACTTGTTACATGGTTGGTTTCACTTGTTTATGGTACAGGTTGATTACAGATTGTTTGGTACAATTTGGTGCATGGTTGATGCACTTGTTTATGGTACAGGCTGATTACAAGTTGAGGTACAGGTTGATGCATGGTTGATTCATGGTTCATGTTTATTGGTACATGTTTACAATGGTATATCTCACAATGATAGTGTGATAGTGGTTCCATCATTCTACTTATACTTCAGGGTGGTTGGATGAGGAAAGGACAGGTGGTTGTAGCCACCTTCCGGTTGTAGTCGGAGAACATAGGGGGTTGTAGCCTCCTTCTAGTTGTATCCAGAGAATTGGGGAGTTGGATATTCCCTCAGGTTGTATCCTGAGAAACCAGGGGGTTGGAGCCTCCTTCTAGTTGTAGCTGGAAAACAAAGGAAGTTGGTGCTTCCGATGAATGTTAAGAAAAATCATTCTGTGGTTTTCTCCTGATTTGGGTTTCCACGTAAAACACTGGTGTACTATGTATGTGCATGATTGTTCACTTATTATTGATCATTATTGGATAATAATTCTACATTGATATAACACTTGGATTATATGGAGAAAAAGGATTACAATTATGCTATTACTGATTCACCCCCCCTCTCAGTAATCCAACAATTGCTATCAGTGAAGGTTCCTTCAGAAATTAGTTTAACCACTGAAAGGTAGACATGGAGAGTAACAACTTGTATAAAAATGGAATACCACAGTTTGATGGACAAAAGTATGCTTTTTGTAGCATAAGGATGAAGACATATATAAAGGGGGATTTCAAGTTTGGCAATCAATTGTGGATGGATACATAGCACCAACAGTTCCACCAACAAATGACAAAGTGAAACTCGGTGAGAATAATTCCAAATCCAAAAATGAACTTTTGAATGGTCTTAGTGATACGATATTCACCAAATTTGCACATTGTAAATCTGCTAGAGAGATTTGGGACAAGATTTGAAATATTTATGAAGGAGATACAAAAGTCAAAGCAACAAAGCTTCAAACTTACAGAGGTCAGTTCAAACAACTAAAAATGAAGGAAGATGAGAATATCATAGCCTACTTTTTATGAGTCGATGAAAGAGTGAATGCAATCATGGGATTGAGAAAATAAATCGAAGAATCTATAATTACTCAAAAGGTACTAAGATCTCTTCCTATGAGATTTAACCCTAAGATATCAGCACTAGAAGAAAGATCGAGTCTAAACTCAATAATCATGGATGAACTGCATGGAATCTTCATAGCATATGAAATGAGAACTGAACAAGAAAATACATATGTAATAGAAGCAGCCTTCAAAGCATCCAAAAGATCAAATCAAAATAAAAAAGAAGAATATATCAGCAACAGTGACGACTCGAAAGATGATGAAGAAGTGGCCAACTTCGTCAAAAGATTGAACAAGGGAACCGATCATAGGTATAGAGGTAGGCTTCCTTCAATTTATTTTAATTATGATGGTATTGGTCATTTTGCTAACAAATGTCCTCATAAGAAAAAGAGAAATGATGAATGTTACTCAAAAGGGAAACACACATATAAAGGCAAAAGAACTAGAAAGAAAGTTTTCAATAAAGGCTTATGCACCAAAGAAGACATCTCATCATCAAATGAAGATGAAGTTAGTGACAGTCAGACAGGAAGAGTTCTATTCATGGCAGTAAAAGACTCTGACAGAGAAGACTCTGAAGAAGAATATGAAGAAGCTGAAGAAGAATGTGAAGAAGTTGAAGAAGAAATTGAAGAGGCATAAGTTGACTTTCGAGAAGAATTAATGTGTGCCATAGAAGTTATCAGAAGAGAAAATAAGAAGAAAAATAAACTCCAAGAAGAACTAGACAAAAAATAAGACACTCAAGAACTAGAACAAATGATCACAAAATTGAAGGTTCAAATAGAAGAAGATTAAAGAATTGAAGAAGCACTCAAAGAACAATTAGAAGAAAATGATAGGATCATTGGACACTTGGAGGTAGAGATTGTCACATTAAGAAAGGATATTCAAAAGAAAAATATGCAAAATAGCTCAAAATTTTTGGATGACATTATCAGTGGTCAAAAATCTCATTTTGACAAGACCGGACTTGGACACAATCAGACAAAAAAGGGATCAAGCTCCAAAACAACAGAGCAAGAAACATATTCAAAAAGCTACGCTGAAACAATCAAAGGGGATAGGAAGATATACAAGGAAGATTACAGAGACACTCCAATGAGAAGATTCATATTTCAGAATCAACAATCGACAGATAGGACTCAAGAAGAAGAAGGATTCACAAGAGAACCTCATTTCAGAAAATCCTCAACTCCCAGGTATCAAACTATATTTTTCGTTTTATGTTATGCATGTAATAATTTTGGACATAAAGCTGTGAATTGTAGAGATAACAACAGGAACAATAACTACTTTGAGATTAATACACAAAGGGGTTATCCAAGAAGGCCTAGTGAAAGATAGAGAAGAAGTTACAACAGATTTGAATCTTTGAGCATTGAATTGGAATGTTACAAATGTAACAATTTTGGACATATGGCCAAAGATTTCAGAATGAAAGCCCTTCCTAAAAAACCACAACAGAATAACAACAATCATAGATAGGAACCTCAAAAAAGAACATGGATAAGAAAGTAGGATCAATATAGCAATGAAGAATGCGCACTCACTCTACAAGATAAATAGAAGAAATTTGGTTGGTATGTTGAAAGTGGATGTTCAAAACAAATGAAAATTTATAGAGACAAGTTTCTTACATTACGAAAGGAAAGAGATGGATCAGTCTTCTTCGGAAATGATGATTTAGCAAAAATCATTGGAAAAGGCACAATCTGAATTGGGAACAAGCATGAAAAGGCAGAAAATGTTCTACTAGTATAAGATATGAAACATAATCATCTAAGTGTGAGTTAAATGTGTGACCAAGGCCATAAAGTTGCTTTCGATTCACAAAAGTGTGAGATAAGAAAAGAAGGTTCAGGGAAATTGGTCTCTACAGCTACAAGAACTTACAACAACATATATGTGTTAAGCGAAATTGGAAATGAAAAGTGTTGTCTAGGAAAGGAAGATGAAAGTTGGTTATGGCATAGAAGAATGGGTCACATACATTTTTATAACCTTGTCAAATTTAGCAAAAGAGAACAAGTCATAGAAATGCCCCAGATCACTAAACCAACCAACACTTTATGCAAGCATTGTCAACAAGGAAAGCAAACAAAGACTAGGTTCAAATCAAAGGAATATTCAATGACAAGACCACTGGAAATTGTGCATACTGATCTAGTTGGACCAACCAAAACTAAGGGCTTAAAAGGTGAGAAATACTTTATGCTATTAGTTGATGATTATACAAGAGTGACTGTAGTTTGATTTCTCAAGAATAATTCAGAGGCTTTTAAAAACTTGAAGATCTACAAGGAAATGGTTGAAAATAAAATGGATTCAAAAATCAAATTCTTGAGATCTAATAATGGAGGAGAGTTCACCTCAAAGGAATTTATGGACCACTGCAGCAATCATGGAATAAAAAGGCAATTCTCCGTTGCTAGGAAACCTCAACATAATGGAGTTGTTGAAATAAAGAACATGACAGTATAGGAAATGGCTCGAACGATGCTAATGGATTCAAAATTGACAGATATTTTTTGGACACTTGCAGTGCATACAACAATTCATATTCAAAACAGAGTAATGCTCAGAAACAAAACTGACAAAACCCCTTACGAACTATGGAAAGGAAGACCAACAAATGTAAAGCACTTCAGAGTTTTTGGAAGAAAATGCTATATCAAAAGAGAAGATGGCGGAATGGGAAAGTTTGACTCTAGCGTGGACAAAGGAGTACTTGTTGGTTACTCAAGTACAAGGAAAGCATACAAGTGTTACAATCTAAGATTAAATAAAGTTATGGAAAGCATCAACATGACAATTGATGAAACAGGCAGACCATAATCAAAGGAAGAAGAAAATAAATCAATGAAGCAACCCTTAGAATAAGAAGGAGAAGATGAAAAAGAAGTAGAAGAGGAAGATGAAGAGAATCTGACAGAAGAATAAGAGAAATTTTAGGAAGTGTCTCTAAGGACACCTAGCAGATGAGTACAGAAGAATCATCCTTCAGATCAGATTATGAGAAACAAAGATGCAGGAGTTGAGACTAGAAGAAAAATCCATTCACCAGAACAAACTCACCTAGCACTCTTATCCGTAATTGAACCAAACTATTTTGAATAAGATGACAAAGATGAATTTTGGAAAAAGGCCATGGATGAAGAATTGGATAAAATAGAGAAAAATGACCCTTGGGAACTGGTTCCAAGACCAATGAATAAGAATGTGATTGGCACAAAGTGGGTCTTCAGGAATAAATTGAATGAATATGGACAGGTGACAAGGAACAAAGTTAGATTGGTATGTAAAGGATATGCACGAGTTGAAGGAATCGACTTTGAAGAGACATTTTCCCCAGTTTCCAGAATGGAAGAAATCTATTTTCTTTTAGCTTATGCATGCTCCAAAAATATTAAAATGTATCATATGGATGTAAAATCATCTTTTTTGAATGGGGAACTTGAAGAAGAAGTCTACATTGAACAAGCAGAAGGATTTCAGTTATCAGAGAATGTAGACTATGTGTGCAAATTAAAGAAGGCCTTGCATGGTCTAAAATAGGCTCCTAGAGCATGGTACTCTAGACTGGATAAATATCTACATCCAGCAGGGTTCAGAAAAGGAAGTGCAGACAACAACCTCTACATCAAGGTAATTCAAGGTAATATTTTGTTAGGTGAAGTTTGTGTTGATGATATTATTTTTGGTAGTGATGATGACAGGTTACGCCAGAAATTTGCAAAAGATATGCAGAATGAATTTGAAATGTCATTACTTGGAGAACTATCTTTCTTTCTGGGAATTCAGGTACGTCAAAGAAACCAAGGAATTTTTATTTCTTAAACCAATTATATCAGAGAAATGATAAAGAGGTTCGGAATGGAAGAGTGCAAACCAGTTATCACTCTCATGCAAACCAATTGAAAGTTGAGCAAAGATGATGATTCAAAGTCTACATATCAGAGGAAATACAAGTCAATGACTAGTAGCCTAATATATGTGACATCATCCAAACTAGATGTAATGCAGGCAGTTGGACAGGTGCCACGATTTCAACCAGCACCAAAGGAATCACACGTATTAGGAGTGAAGAGGATTTTTAGATATCTCAAAGGAACAAAAGAGTTTGGATTATGGTATCCAAAAGGAAAGGATCTATCACTTATTTCCTACACAAATGAAGATTAGACAGGTTGTATTGATGATTGACGAATCACCAGTGGAGCGACATTCTACTTGGGTGAGTGTTTAGTATCATGGATAAGTAAGAAATAATCATCAATATCTTTATCTACAACCGAGGCAAAGTATATTGTAGCATCATCATGTTGTACACAGGTTCTTTGGATGAAAAAAAACTCTGACAGCTATACAGGTTGAGTATGATGAGCCCATTCCAATCTATTGTGATAATACAAGCACCATCAGTATCTCGAAGAACCCAGTGATGCACTCCAAGATGAAGCACATTCCAATCAAGTATCACTTTCTATAGGAGCAGGTTGTAGAAAAGAACATCAGAGTTGAGTATGTGGGCACAAAAGAACAAGTGGTAGACATCTTTACAAAACCACTTCCACAGAAACCCTTCGAATATCTTCACCTGAGACTTGGAGTTATTTCTACTCCAAAATGAATGTGTTTTGAATTATTATCTTATATGTGTTAGATGTACACGAGGAAGCACCATAAGAGGACAGTTTAGTCAGGGGGAGCAACCCTGGATGGAAAAATATCTTTGCCATTAATAACAAAGGGGGAGAGATTTATTAGATGCAGAGGATATAGGCATGGTTCTAGGGGGAGCATGAGATAGAGGCATGGTTCAATGGGGAGCATGATACAGAGGCATGGTTATAGGGGGAGCATGAGTGATATGATTTCAGTATTGCATCAGAGTGTTTCCATCAATGCCAAAGGTGGAGATTGTTGATTAAGGTTAGTTGTCATTGATGTCAACCAGCGAAGAAATCCCAGTAGCACAAAGGTTTGGGTAATGGACCGAAGTTGGGGAGATTGTTGATTAAGGTTAGTTGTCATTGATGTCAACCCTTGAAGAAAGCCCGGTAGCATAAAGGTTTGGGTAATGGACCCAAGTTTTTTTTATGTAAATATGGCTCATTATTGTCTTGTCATGGTTGATAATAAGTATAAATGGATGAACTCCAAAGTGGTCCCCTTATGGTGAAATCCCTCATGGGAAGACGCTTTGCAGATTGAGTTATCCTAGAAGTATGGTTAGAGAACCCATGCTTATTTGTGTAATAGTGAGATGAAGGTTAGTGAATTTGTCATTGAAACTATCCTATATGGATAGTTTTTTTCATGCCATTCCTGATGGTATGTGGAACATCACATAACTCCTCACGGTTAGAGAGTTATGGCCATGAGAAGTTGGAGAACCCAGGTTTGGGTAATGGACCCAATCTTGTTTGATGGATAATGGTATGCTTTTTGATATATTTGTAGGTAATAATATTCTATATGGATGGTACATGTCATTCCATTTTTTTTGGTATGTGGAACGTCACATAACTCCTCACGGTTCGAGAGTTATGGCCTTACGAAGTTGGAGGACCCTCTTATGTCATCTAGAAGCCCCAAAAGGTCAAAGTAGTCAAAGTGGTTTAAGATATTTTAGCGAGTAAATAATAAAGTGAAGTGATGAGTGTACTCTAATTCAAAGTGAATAAAAAATAAATTATTTAAATAATAAATTTAATGGAGAAATTAGAAGTGGGTTAACCCTAAAATAAGGAAAGTGGGCAAAGTGACGTAGACGATGTTTTTAAGGAAGCTACTTGAAGAGTATAAATAAGAGGCAAGGTTCTCTCATTTAAGACACACTTGAGAATATTGAATACCTATAGGTGTCTAAGGTAACCAAAGGATATATAATCCAAATTTCTGAGGAAAGTGAAGAAAAGATGGTCGGAATTCAAGGAAGGATAAATTATTTTGATGATGCTTTCTAAGGTATGCTTTTTTTTCCAGGTCATCTCACCATTTTCGCAATAAAGTTTTTTCTAGAATGATTCAGACCATGAAATTTCTATTCCATTTTGGAAACATATCCAAGTCTCTGTGGTAAACAATTCAGCTTATGGTTCATTTAAGTTTTGGAGTTACTCTCCGTGGAAAATAGGGTTTGTGGCTAGTCCTGAAACTGGTCAAAAAAAGGTGTTTCGGGTAAAAATGTCATAACTTCTTCATAACAGATCCAAATTCAGTAATACAAAATGTGTTGGTTATAGTACAGTCTGTAGTATTCTCTGTAATATTTTTATATCAATTCAACAAATATTCTGTGCGGGGCACGCTCTACAAGGTCACTCTCTAGAATAAGCTAGAATTCAACAAGGTGTGCCATTTTTGCTATAACTCCTTTTCTGAGAGGTTTCAAGTAGTGAAACCTAGAGGAATTGCATAAAATAAACTAAAGAACATTGTGTATCAATTTTCAGATCTTTATTCATTACAGGTAGAAATTTATGATTATTTCAAGTTAGGGTTGTTGACTAATCCAAAACTAGTCTTGTGAGACTATAGAAACGTTTGATGAAAATGCTAGTCTCTTATTGTTAAAGTTAAGGAAGGTTTGCAGGTATGTGATCATATACACTAGGTCTATTACAGAGTTACAAATCATATTTGTATTATGAAATTGATGAGGGATTTTGGTTGAGGTACAAGTAGGGTACATGGATGAGACAAGTAGTTGATGAGTTGGCACATACATGAGGTGTATAGTTGATGATGTTTGTACATATTGATGAGTCATAGTTGATGATGTTTGTACATATTGATGAGTCGTAGTTGATGAGTACTTGACACATGATTGGTACATACTTGGTACATGGTTGGTTGCACTTGTTTGTGGTACAGGTTGATTACAGATTGTTTGGTACAGGTTGGTCAATGGTTGATGCACTTGTTTATGGTACAAGTTGATTACAGGTTGAGGTACAGGCTGATGCATGGTTCAGGTTTATTGGTACAAGTTTACAGTGGTATATCTCATAGTGATAGTGTGACAGTGGTTCCATCATTCTACTTCTACTTTAGGGTGGTTGGATGGGGCAAGGATAGGTGGTTGTAGCCACCTTTCAGTTGTAGCCAGAGAACATAGGAGGTTGTAGCCTCCTTCTGGTTGTATCCAGAGAATTGGGGAGTCGGAGCTTCCCTCAGGTTGTATCCTAAGACACTAGGGGGTTGGAGCCTCCTTCCAGTTGCAACTGGAAAACAAAGGAAGTTGGTGCTTCCAATGAATGTAATTCTTCAAGACATATAAGAAAAAACATTCTGTGGTTTTCTCGCGATTTGGTTTTCCATGTAAAAAACTGGTGTACTGTGTATGCGTGTGATTGTTCATTTCTTATTTCTCATTATTGGATAATAATTCTACATTGATATAACACTTGGATTATTTGGAGAAAAAGGACTATAATTATGCTATTACTGATTCACCCCCCCTCTCAGTAATCCAACACTTTCAACTACTTTACCCACTTGCAACTACTTTATTCACACTTAGTAAACTCACCACTTCTTGTTGCAACTAATTTATTTTTAATTATTTTCTTATTGCAACAATTTTACCCATGATTAACTCCTAGTTGCAACCACTTTGACTAGTAAACTTCTTCTAGGAGCTTCTAGAATAATTGACTTATTTGACCTTCTAGGGGATTCTAGATAACTCATGAGGGTTATCCAACTTCACTAAGCCATATCTCCTCAATCGTGAGGAACTACAAGATGTACCACATATCATCGAAATGACATGACATGTATTATCCATCTAGAATAGTCTCTCTTGCAAATTCACTGGTCTTCATTACATTATTCCTCAAAAAAACACGGGCTCCTTATCCACACTTCGAGGGCTACCATAATTTTATATCGAACCTGCTTCAAGGGTTGACACCAATTACAACCAACCCAATTAATCAACAGGCAGTCAGAAAAGGGTCATGTAAACAAGAATTGTTCAATTTTCTTAGGTCTACACAAATTCTAATACCCCTTGTTTTCTTATCTTGAACTACCATTGGGCTTATCCATTCAGAATCTATGATGAGCTCAATGATACCAGCTTCTATCATTCTATCAATCTTTTCTTTCACTTTTTCCTTATACTTCAGATTCAATTTGTAAGGTCTCTCTCTTACTGGCTTAGCATCTGGTTTTAACAGAATCTTCATCTTGCCTAATTACCCAACTATCCCGTTCATCTCTAAAAAGTTTTTCGAAAATAGATCTTGATACTCACACAATAATTATGCAATCATTTCAATAGTCTCATCGTTCCAATTGTCACCAATATTTGCGAACTTCGGGTTTCTCTTTCTTTCCAATATTCACTTTGTGCACTCTTAATAGCTTCACACATGCATCGAATTCGAGTTTTGTACCTTCTACTATGTGCTCCCCTTCAGTCTCTGGCACTTGCACATTTCTTGGATCTTCTTTCTCTTGATATTCTTCAGTAACATTGTAACATCCCAGTATTTCATGGACAATTGTAGATTCTCTATGCGCACTACACCTAGGTATTATTTCTATCTGATGTTCTTCCATAAAAATATTACTTCTAATGACTTGTAGAGTTGCATCTATTAAGGGTGACTTAGTTTCAATCTCAATGTTACCTTGAAATTCCAGGTGATCTCTTCTCAATATGTTGTCCCTTTGCGCACTTGTAGTTATAGATACCAGTTCTTGGGAACTGTCTCAAGTGTATGTATGAACCTGTGCATTTATTCCTTCTTTGGCACCTGTCCCCAAGTTGTCATACACCTCACAATACAATCCTTCAAACTGCTCATCCATGTATACTTTTGTGTCATTCTGTCACCTTTTGTTCTAAATTTGATCTTCATTAGCCTTTTACAGTACTACCAATCCTCTATGCCTTCCTTGTGTGTAGCCCACCATCTAATGCCAACAATATTTGTTGTTCAGGTATATACAACTCAAATTATTTTACAAAGGAACTCACATCAGTTAATCCATCAAACCTTGGTGCATCACATACCTATGTTTTGATCTAGCACAAAGAGAGAGTGATGCAAGCACATCTTCTGGTCGATACTTTGTGCAACCTATGTTTCCAATGTTCACGACCTTCCTATGAATCTGATGCACAAGAGATAATGATTCTCCAACTAAGCACACAATCGGCAGTAGGATTGACATAATCATCCATGCAAACAATCATATCATACAGGTTATCAATTTCTTTTCTTGCAGGCTCCACATACTTTCTTACTTCTGTAGGGTCTAATGGTGCAGTGACCTTTAAGCCTCCTTAATCCTCCTCCTTCAAAAATCATTTCTCTCTTCTTCAATTTGATAATCGTTTGGCTTTCAAAGGCCCAATCTAGTTCAATTAATGTTGGATATGAATGAGTGTTATCCACGATCTCAATGACCTCAAAGTCAGCTACGTTGTGCACTCCATCTATGTTAACAGTTACTCCTAAAAGTCTCAAGATCGGTACTATCTTATGCTATTTGGCCAACCTCAACTAAATGGGTGACCAAATTAACTTCAGTTCCCCCATCATTTCCTACGTCTTCCTTGGAATAACATTTACATCTGATCCTAAGTCCAATATGATTGAATTCTCTGTTTGTCCTCTTCTTGCGCAATACTTAGTTCACTACTCTTTGTGTCATGGGTACTTCTCTGTCTAGGGTGCACTAATTGATCATCACACGTAGTGAATTCAACATTGTTTCATCCTTCATCAACTCTAAACAAATCTAGGAAATGTTTCAAAGTGTTTACCTTTTCGACTATCCTTTCTAGAATGGTGTGATAATAGACTAATGGTATATCATATACTAGTGGTGCATTTTATGTTGATGCTATCCAGTCCAGTCCTAGTATTTCCTTTCTATCTTGTTGATACATCTCGTTCTCTTTATTTGGGTTAAATGTTGGCATAGACTCAACTACTTTCCTTATCCATTGCTAGATCCCATTTCCATTTTTTTCGCATCCAGTCCGGTTCTCATTCCTCCATGTGTAAAAACTACTATTCTGGGTTGATTGTCATGCTCCTTGGATTCTATCATCTGTATGTTCTAGTTCTAGTTTTGATTCTAATTCTGGTTCCCTCTTTCCTTCCATTTCTCTATCAGTTGAGGACAATATTTCGTCACATGGTCCAATTCTCTATAGTACATGCATGTCATGTAAGGATTCAAGAATCATCTCACTAATTGTCCTCATTGATTGCAGTTATAACAAACTATTGGTCCTCTTCCTCCTCTACCAAATCCTCCACATCCTCGACCTCTACCAAATCCTCCTCATCCACCCTAATTAAATCCTATTGGAGTATTACATTGTGTAACTCTTGCTTTTGTTGCTGCATTTTCTTCCTAGATTTTGTACACATATGAAGTGCACTCTCTCATTAAGTATATTGCGTGACAATCCTTCTCATCATGTCCTACAAATTTGTAAAAATTATATAACAAATTCTTGGGCATAATTTAGTACTTTTGCAGTGATGAACAAGGAGTCAGATGATGTTCCCATGTCTTGCATATTTCACAATACCCTACTCGTCCTACCAAGGGGTTTAGTGCTCATGTAGCCATATAGTATGCAAATGTTTGGCATTCATATTTATGATGTCCTTCTGTCTTACATGTAATACACCAAACTTGTTCACGCTTTTCCTTTTCTTTTTTTATTTCTGATAACTGGATTCCTAGCGCAACCAACTGTGACTAAACCTATACCACTCCTGTGCCATCTCCTTATAGGATATGCTTCTAACTTCACCACAATTTCTAATTCTTTTGGCTGCAACATGACCTTCTTCTATGTCATAGGACAACGAATGTGTGGAAACATATCTGCAATAAACCATTCTCTATGTTGTTCATCACGAATATGAAATCTTAATCTATCCATCACATATTTAAACCTCTGGTCATAATCCCAAACTTTCTCATTCTGTATTTGCTTATTTTATTTCAACTTTGTGATGTATTGCAACTTGGATTTTGTCTTTTGAAATTCCTTTAAAAAATCTTGTCCAATCTCTGCCAATGTCCTTAATTGTCTTGCCGGTGTAGTAGTCTTATACCTAATGTACCAAAATAGTGTGTGAACTATGAATGCCATTGCTAACTGCGCAATCTTTGTTTCCTTGTCCTGGACATTCTTCACAGTGCATATTGTCTCACATAAAAATATATGTTTCTCTGGGTCTTCCAGCACCACTCCCTGGAATTCAGGGATTTTTAATGTATTATCTATTCTTGCCATTGTATTCAGTGTAGTAATTACCTTTGGTGATGTTGACTACCTTTGGTTCGCTACACTACTTCCACTATTCTGACTAATGTTATGAATTCCTCCACTAACTATAATTTCTCTTGAAAAGGTTATGGGTTCTATTTCAGATCTTGGTGATGCACACGAGGTCGTGGCTTTGACATAGATTCTGATATGAGATTGACTTCCTTCTTCTACTGGACTGCATTAAGGATCCTTTTCTTTCTCTTCCTTTCTCTGTACGGTGTGATTTGAAGTATTGTCTAGGGATCGCTTTTCTCAAACACTCTGTGCTCCTCTTCTCTCTCAACCATTGTCTCCTTCTTACTATACATAAACCTTTTCCCATAGGGCAATAATCCAATCTCTTTGTCTGAGTCTTTGTATTCCTCTCTCGACATCCTCATTCCATTTCTTCCTTACTTGTCCTTTTCAGCTCTTTCCACTCTCATACCATCCTCTAATCATCCCCCATTCCCCCTATGTTCATGAAGGCACCTAGCAGTTGGATTCCATATTCATAGCATTTTTATCACACGACAAAATATTTATCCAGGTAGACAGTGCATTCAAAAATATTATGTGTCGACCCTTGAATAATTCCCTCTCTATGACACTATAAAACTGGGTACAATCTATTACAAACTCTATAATGTAACTCCCCAGTACATTATTCAACCAAAAATCAACTACGCAAGAAACTTTATTACTTACTGTATTCAACTGTCTGATCAATTCAAGAGTCCAGTTTCTCATAGCTTGATAGCAGACCCCCTGCCCTCAAGCGGATATCTGCTCATAACTGATGCAAACCCCCTTCCCTCGGGCCGAGATCTGCTCACAACTGATGCAAACCCCCTGCCCTTGGGCCGAGATCCACACAGGATCGTTCTAATTCTTCTTGAGCCAAAGTGGCTCCTTTGCTTCCCTGCTGGAACCTTCAAAAAATCCACGGGTATTTTATGAAAACCTGCCCTATGTAACTTAACACCAGGCACGAGTATTACATCACCATGCGACCAAAATCAGGCCTTAGCACAAGCAATTTTCACAACTCTCAACTCACAAGTTCGTGAGTCGAAGACCCTCGACTCCTCTTTTCCAAACCTTCGATACCTGAGATGACGATACGGGTATGGTCCCTTCTTGTTAGCACCTCACACACATAACCACCATCTAGGGATTAACTCTAACACCCCTCGCAACTCACAGATTCATGATTTGAAGTGTTGGGGCCTCATGCTCCTCCTCCATGAATCCACGAGATGCAATAAGTCAACAATGGGTTGACTCCTTTCCCAAGCAACATATGTCCTCCACCTGTCACCCGCTTCCACTTTTCTCTGGGCTCTCTACGTTGCACCGCCTGTCAACCATGCGGTCCCCACCTAAGTATGTACCACATTTTCGCATGAGCCCTCAGCACTTGGCACTTCGCGACTTCTGCAGTTGAAAATAAATTCCTTCAACCCTGAACCCCCGAGACGTGATACCCATTGGAGGTTCTGATCCAATGGTTCTCCTATGGCTTGGATCCAACAGTCTGGATCTCCTTCTCTGTTCCTCGCAACTCGAAACTTTGCTCAAAACCAAGAATTTGTTCTACCCTCCAAACTCACGAACCCCGAGTTCATGATATGATCCAACGGCTTACGCAAAGCATGATCAACGATTCTCGTTGATCCTGGATCCTAAGGTGATGGGTTCATCTTCCTCTAACCACCTTGCAACTCTGCCTTGATCCTATGGTCCTCACAAATTCGTGAATTCTCCACAGAGAATTTTGACCGTCCACCACTGCTTCTCAAGGACTTTTGGCCAATGACTTGGAGTCCTCCTTCTACTGGTATGAGGCTTAAACCTTGCGTGCCTTTTTTGGATCCAACGGCTCACGAAAACTCGACACTTCTCCCCGAAGTGTCTCCACCATCTGTCTCATCTCCTTTTTCATGCGACCTCCCAGAGGTTAAACTCCATGTGCCTTACTTCGAATCTGATGGATATCGATCCTTTGCACTAGATCTGACGGCCCAGATTTGTTTTTCTTCCTTGTGTGCTCTCCTGCGTGCCTCTAGATGTAGACTTCAATGGTCAAGGTCTCGCCTCTCCAGCTAATCTAACAATAGTTGTTGCTCCTTCCTGAGCACGCGCTCTCTTCGATCCTTGGAAAATTTCTTACTCCAAAAAGGCCTCGACCTTTGTCTCCTCTGCGAGCTCAATTGATTTGGATCTCGCCTACGTTCTAGGAATGTTGTCCCTCTTGAGCTTTGTTCACTCTAAAACCTCAAAGGGTTCCTCGGCCTCTGCACTCCTTGTAGGGTTCTTGCACACAACTGTGCTATCCATCCTAAGCTTTGCCTGCTCGAACCTTTAAAGGATTTGACCCTTGCCTTCTCCTTCAAATGGAGATTGGTACCCTCTTGGCACTCTCCTATTCAAGCACCCCTTGCTGAACCTACAGGGTGTTCAGTAACCCTATGAGTGTCTTCCCTTGACACTTCTCTTTCCAATAGAAATCGAAAAGAGTCCTTTTTTGCACTCTATGCACTTTCTCAATGCCCTCCTAGCAGAGCTTCCATAGAACCCTCATTGATTATGTTATCTCACTGAACTCGAAATGGAGTTCTCCCTTCTATGCACTCTGTGCATCCACTCAATGCCCTCTTGGCAGAGTCTCACAAAATTCTTAGAATTTTTGTCTGTCATGTGCCCTCCTCGGCATAGTTCTTCCTTCAAGGTATTCAGTAACCTTGAGGCCTCCTCCTCGAGTCAGTGACTTCCTCTAGTGTGCCCTCCTGGCACGTCTTTGTCTAAATTCTGCAGAATTCAGAAGTGCACTCTATGCATTGGCTTACAGAACCTGCAGTGTTCTATCATGCAACCTCTTGCATGAAGCCACAAAGAACCAGACCTAGAAATCAAAGAAATCAATAGACAACGACTCCTGTCTGTAACCTACAAATGTAAAACAACACATACATCCACAACATATCATCAACACATAAAGACATTCATCAACAAACACAGAATATCATGCAGGAAAACTGCTCTTGTTTGTATTAATCAATAAATGCCTCTTTACAATGTGATCTTGGACTGTAACAAAGTCATGGCTTCCTCTCTTGTTTGTTCTCTCTGCAGAATCTAACTCTTAACTAGCTCCTACAAATGCAAAGGATATTTTTACAAAAGGGGGCTCCTCGAGCTCTTCCCTCCATCCTCACCAACTCTCATAAATTACAATGAATTACATTGGATGGGCCATCTAATCCAAATTGGATCTAGATCCCCATCAACATGTCAGCCATTAAATGAGACACTAACTACAGCCTGCTCAAAGGAACAACTTGGCTCTTCGGCCTTAGAATCATTTAATTACATTAAATTCAAATTTGAAATTTGAAAGTGAGAGGGTTGCACCTCTCCTCTCCATTGAATGTGCACTTGATGTGCTGGATGGCTAGTGCTTTATGACATTGGAGCGATGCTCCTGCATCATACTCCTTAGCTACAAAAATCATGAGCTCCTGCTCATGAGCTTCCCAGCATGGCTGTCAAAATCCACCTGGATCCCAAATAGTTCTTTAGATATTTCCATCCACTCCACTGCTTCGCTGTTGCTGCTGAATATGTTGTCCTTCTTCTATGGCAGGTTCTTCTTTGCTCAGCTTCTCCTCACTGGAAGTTTCTGCTGCTGACCTCAACATTAGCCTTCTGATTCCCTCAATTTCCTCATCCAACCGATCCCATGGATGGCTCTTTGTATGTAGTCTGCCCTGCTGCAATTTTTCCTCCTTATCAGTGGGATGATCTACCTGATCTCCCATGCTGTATTTATTTACCTTTGTGGAACTGAGTGGCCATTCTACTGCAGACTCTAGCTCTGTAGTCTCCTCACAGAACTGTTGCTTAGCTTCTTCCTGTGGTAGTTTTGTTGCTGCCATTTCTCCTGTTGGCATACTTCCAGCTTCTTCTAGCTTCTCCTGGGGCTGGTATGCTCCACTACCTTCTTCCATCTTAGCCTGTCGGATGTGCAAGCTTTGCACCATCACCCTTCTCTCCAGGGCTTCCAATTCTTCACAGAGATCAACAAAATCTGTGTTGTCTACTTCCTCTTTTGCTGCAGGCTTCAATGCTACAGTAATTTCCTATTCAGCTTCCCGGCTGAAAATTTTGAGCCATTATTTGGAATGCTCATCTTCTACTCCTTGGGAAAATGTCAGTTTCTTCTCCATTTCTTCTTCCATGACAATTTCTGCTGGTTGTCCTCCTGTTGTTGTTGCATCTGCAACACATGCTCTGGCCTCAACTGGGTTGCTTGGTAGGAATACTTCAATTCCCCCAATGATCAGAATTCTCTTCTGATTCTCTCATGTCAACACTCCTTGCTGATCTGAACTCTCCTCTGAGTTCATGAGACCTTCCAACAGTCTCATCTCTTTTCCCCTGCCCACCTGGAAATTTGGGAATTTTCTGTTTCCCACTTGGCAGTCTATGAGATCCAGTGATCCCATCTCATTGCCCACTTGGCAATTTTAACTTTCACCACTACTCCCCTGGCAACCTATGAGGTCCTCCAACGATCTCATCTCATTTCCCTCTTGGTAATCTAATCTTTCTTCACTACCTTCCTGGCAGTTCACGAGATCTTCATTTGATCTCTTTCTACTGCCCACCTGGCAACTCGAAAGTTCATCTCTACCCACCTGGCAGTTTACGAGATCTTCCAGTGATCTCTCCTCCTCATCATCACTGAGATTTCTCCCAGCTTCTGGTTCACACACATGAACCGTCTCTTCTTCATCTATGAGGCTTTCCACATACCTCAGCCATCCTTTCAACAGTCTTCATTGTCTTTTGGCCAACAACTCCTTGACTGGCCATTTCACCTTTGTTTTCATGGTCCATTCATATACCCAATGTGGCTTTGCGTCCTGATGCATCCGCAGTGCAAGTTCTTCCATTCTCGCCCTTATCTCAGCGAGTTCTTTATCCATCTCATCTTTTCTCTTCTTCTTGTGGTCTTCCCTGTGACCACACCCCTGGCATTCAGTAGCCATCTTCAGCCTTCTACCTGCCCTCTTGGCAAGTCTGTTGTTGTCACTCTGCAATCGTGAGTGCTTCCAGCCTTTCCTTTTCCTTTTGCCTCCTTCTGCCTGCAATATACTGACAGAAACAAGATCTAATACCACTTTGATGCGTATCAGGCTACTCCTTTTCCTCTAGCTCCCTTTGCTTGAAATATACAGACAAAATCAGGCTCTGATACCACTTTGATAGCAGACCCCCTGCCCTCGGGCCGAGATCTACATAGGATCATTCTAATTCTTCTTGAGCCAAAGTGGCTCCTTTGGTTCCTTCCTGGAACCTTCAACAAATCCACAGGTCTTTTATGAAAACCCACCCTGTGTAACTTAACACCAGGCACGAGTCTTACATCACCATGTGACCACAACCGGGCCTTAGCGCAAGCACTTTTTGCAACTTGCAACTCGCGAGTTCATGAGTCGAAGACCCTCGACTCTTCTTTTCCAAACCTTCGATACCCGAGATGACGATACAGGTATGGTTCCTCCTTGTTAGCACCTCACACACATAACCACTAGCTAGGGCTTAACTCTAACGCCCCTCGCAACTTGCAGCTTCGTGAGTTGAAGTGTTGAGGCCTCGTGCTCCTCCTCTGTGAATCCACAAGACGCGATAAGTCAAAAATGGGTTGACTCCTTTCCCAGGCGACGTATGTCCTCCACCTGTCACCCGCTTCCACTTTTCTCTGGGCGCTCTACGTTGCGCCACCTATCAACCGTGCGGTCCCCACCTACATATGTACCACATATTCGCACGAGCCCTCAACGATCGACACTTCGCGACTTCTATAGTCGAAAAGAAATTCCTTCAACCCTGAACCCCCGAGACGCGATACCCATCGGAGGTTCTGATCCAACGGTTCTCCCGTGGCTTGGATCCAATGGTATGGATCTCCTTCTCTATTCCTCACAACTCATAAATTTTCTTAAAACCAAGAATTTGGTCTGCCCTCCAAACTCACAAACCCTGAGTTCGTGATATGATCCAACAGCTTACACAAAGCACAATCAATGACTCTTGTTGATCCTGGATCCTAAGGTTATGGGTTCATCTGCCTCTAACCACCTTGCAACTCTGCCTTGATCCTACGATCCTCGCAAATTCATGAGTTCTCCACAGAGAATTCTAACCGTCTACCATTGCTTCTCAAGGACTTCTGGCCAATGACTTGGCGTCCTCCTTCTATTGGTACGAGGCTTAAACCTCGCATGCATTTTCTGGATGCAACGGCTCACAGCAACTTGGCACTTCTCCCCAAAGTGTCTCCACCATCTATCTCATCTCATTTTTCCTGTGACCTCCCATAGGTTAAAATTCATGCGCCTTCCTCCAGATTCAATGCCTTTCGGTCCTTTTCACTAGATCTGACAGCCCAGATCTGTTTCTCTTCCTTGTGCACTCTCCTGCATGCCTCTAGATGTAGACTTCAATGGTCTAGGTCTCGCCTCTCCAGCTGATCTAACAACAACTGTTGCTCCTACCTAAGCACACACTCTCTTCGATCCTTGGAAGATTTCTTACTCCAAAAAGGCCACGACCTTTGTCTCCTCTGTGAACTAATTTCCTTTGGATCTCGCCTGCATTCTAGGAATGTTGTCCCTCCTGAGATTTGTTCACTCTGAAACCTCAAAGGGTTCCTCGGCCTCTGCACTCCTTGTAGGGTTCTTGCACACAACTGTGCTATCTGTCCTAAGCTTTTCCTACTCAAACCTCTAAGAGATTCGACCCTTGCCTTCTCCTTCAAATGGAGATTGGTACCCTCTTGGCAATCTCCCGTTCAAGCACTCCTTGTTGAACCTACAGGGTGTTCATTAACCATGTGAGTGTCTTCGCTTGACACTTCTCTTCCCAATATAACTCGAAAAGAGTCCTTCTATGCACTCTATGCACTTGCTCAATGCCCTCCTGGCAGAGCTTCCACAGAACCCTCAGTGATTCTGTTATCTCACTGAACTCGAAACAGAGTTCTCCCTTCTGTGCACTTTGTGCATCCACTCAATGCCCTCTTGGTAGAGTCTCATAGAATTCTCATAAATTATGTCTGTCCTATGCCCTCCTCAGCACAGTTCTTCCTTCAAGGTATTCAACAACCTTGAGGCCTCCTCCTTGAGTCAGTGACTTCCTCTGGTGCGCCCTCCTGGCACGTCTTTGTCTAAATTCTATAGAATTCAGAAGTGCACTCTATGCACTGGCTTATAGAACCCATAGTGTTCTGTCATGCAACCTCTTGCATGAAGCCACAAAGAACCAGACCTGGAAATCAAAGAAATCAATAAACAATGACTCTTGTCTGTAACCTACAAATGTAAAACAACACATACATCCACAACATATCATCAACACATAAACACATTCATCAACAAACACAGGATATCATGCAGGAAAACTACTCTTGTTTGTATTAATCAAGAAATGCCTCTTTACAATGAGAGCTCGGACTGTAACAAAGTCACGGCTTCCTCTCTTTTATGTTCTCTCTGCAGACTCTAACTCTTGACTAACTCCTACATATGCAAAGGATCTTTTTACAAAAGGGGTCTCCTTGAGATCTTCCCTCCATCCTCACCAACTCTCATAAATTACAATTAATTACATTGAATGGGCCATCTAATCCGAATTGGATCTATATCCCCATCAACATGTCATCCATTAAAGGTGACACTAACTATAGCCTGCTCAAGGGAACAACTTGGCTCTTCGGCCTTACAATCATTTAATTACATTAAATTCAAATTTGAAATTTGAAAGCGAGAGGGTTGCACCTCTCCTCTCCATTGAATGCGTGCTTGATGTGCTAGTTGGGTGGCGCTTTATGACGTTGGAGCGATGCTCTTGCATCATAGATTCAACTCGCTATCTTCTAACATTCTCCACTATCCTTTCTAACGATTCCATCAAAATTATCAGAAATTCACCAAAGAAGACTTCGTGAAGGTCTATAAACACATACCTTTGCAAACATTGTTCATCATTGAGTTGTGGATTCCTATTCTGTTCTTGGGAAAAGTATCATTCCTTCCTTCTTAACCATTTGATGATCTCTTCCTTATTCGATCTCCAAAACATTCCCCTCAATTACAGATCCTCATCCTAGAAACATAACCATTGTTTGGCACACAATGGGCAGAACCTGTTGATACTAAGAGGGGGGTGAATTAGTATCAAGTACAATTTAAAATATTTTTCAATTTACAATTAAACCATTCAATTATATCCAATGAGAAATGAACAATGGTATAAGAGTTA
>SNQJ01S0022958.1:29784-45849 GCA_010110895.2 Picea sitchensis | reverse complement strand
CTCTAAATAGAAAAGTCATAAGTAATTTTAAGACAGAAACAACTAGTAAAATTATGTTGAAACTCATATCTTCAATAACTTACCAATGCAAGTGGCTTGTTGGTAAATTTATATTTTTTTGATCTTTACTTTCATCCTTAAGACAAACTAGTGTTATCATGCCCATTTCTAAGCTACTAAAGTGAAGATGGATTTAATTTGTATTGGACTCTCTGTATGAAGAACATGCAAATTTGATATGAATTTACTATATTAAATTGCATTAATTTCCATAAAAGAATGAGAATTATCAAAATATTGGTGCTTTGATGTAATGTTTACATATCAATTAGTGTATTTGTGAGACAGTCAATTAGAACAACTACTTTTGTATGAAGTATCCATCATGTAAAGTTAAGAATTACATATTCTATAAGTGACCTCGTATCTTATTGCATTTTCATTTTATTCAAACTCCCATGGCCGAAGTAACTTTAGGTCATAAGTTAGAAGATCTATATGAATATGATATATTTACCCTATATGGAAAATATTAAGATAATGTAGGTTCTAATGCAACATGCTAAGTGACATAAGGGATTATCAAAGATATAAAAAAAAATTAAGCATAAGGAAAAGTGAAATATGAATCCCGTGGAAAGTTTGAGGATAACCCTAATGCTCTTTATTAATCACACAAAACAAATTAGTTTTCATTGGCAGACTTGAGACACTTGTTTGGAGTGGCTTTCCAACTTTGGTTTTGATCAAAGTAATTTTATTCTCCAATAATTAGACCATATTTTCCACTTTTTATTTCAATGGAGTACACTAATGACTTTTGGTAGAGTTAGAATTTCACTTTCAACGGAGTTAGAATTTTACTTTCCACTCCGATCAAAACCAAAGTTTAAATCCATGAAACATTTTCAAAGGAGGATTTCAAATTTCGAATAAATCAAAGTGTGTGCACTCCTCCAATAACTACAATTCATTGGTGAAGACTTGTGACTTTCGACAGGGTCAACATTTTACTTTCGATAGAGTTAGAATTTCACTTTCCACTTCAATCAAAACTAAAGTTTAACTCCAAAAACAAATTGGAGGATGATTTCAAATTTCAAATAAGTCAAAGTGTGTGCACTCCTCCAACAACTAAAAGTCATCAAGGAAGACCTAGGGCTTTCAATAGTAGAGAAAGTGGTGTTTCAACTCCATTAAAAGTGAAAACTTTACTCCAATGTGCGATTTGGAAGGTTATTTTTTGAATCTTTTGACTTAGAAATTCTTTGAAGTATTTTAGAGAATCAAAACTCAAAAAGAAAAGAACCTTTTTAGAGTAAAATTTTCATAGAGTAAAATTTTCAGAGTATAAAATGGAAAATTTTCAAAAATGAAAAATAGAAAACAAAAAAGAATAAAAAGAAAGTGGTACCCAAAAATTCATAAAAATTTTAGAGTGTGTTGAGGTCTCATTACAAAGGTATGTTTTTATCTTAGAAAGTAAATTAAAATTAGTAAATATGGATGCTACTGAAAATGGATAATGGTGATATTGGTCTGGCAAAATTGAATAGGAAAGGTTGATTTGAAATCGTTCTTATTCTTAGGTACTGGTATCAATGACCAATTGTTTCAATTGGAATTTTGCCACATTCTCTTAACTGGTTCTCCTTGCAATAATTTCTTATTTGGCATTAGTATATTAAGCATCATAGGGATTACACCTTTTGTATCTTACTTGTATTAAAAAAAATTGATTTTTTTTTTCTTTCATAGAGAAACGTTTGAAATAATCTCTAGGTAAGTATCATTTGCTTAGTCTAACTTATTTCAATATAGAATGTTTCAATGACATTCAATCAATATGTATTTGTTCATAATTCTTGATGGTAATCTATATATAAAATGGTTTTAATTAAACTTTGCTAAACATGGAATTTGACTTAATGTCTATAGCCTTCAAAATATGGAACACTACATGAACATAATGTATAGTTGCAAAATGCATATATATATATATATATATACACATGTATATATTGCATATTTTGTAAAATACACATTATGTTGTGCATATTATTTAGTATACCTTGATTGAATAAGGGTGTAGAAGACACATCGCATTGTGCATGTGTTTTTACTGAAACTAGGTGTTAAGATTTTGTTCCATATTAATATTGAATGATTTTTATTTTAACAAAGTTTTTCAAATTCAACTTTGATGGAACATTCCATGTGGCACAACCTCAACGTCAAAATAAGTGAATTCTCAAAGTTTATCCAAAATGAGAATAAGAGTGGATTTTCATCCAAAGAAGAGATGTAGGCTAATGCTCAACAATATGTTAGGAGTGAAAATATAGGGAATGTGTTGACAACCATCCCAAGTTAGATATGCTAAGAGTAGTCCTAGATTACTTGGAAATAGTTATGAGGACTCGCCTTTTAGCATTCCTCTAGAGAGGGAAGTTGCAAATACAAGAATTTGATTTTTCACAAGCTATTTCCAAAAAGTAGAGGAATGAAGTATGTCATATCAAGAGCTTTCCATAGCAATGAATGTATTTAATGGGGCCAACCTATTGGGGAAGTGTAGTTTCAGGTTATTGTACAAAGTAATTTTGAGTGATGGCACACTTGTTGCTATCAAAGTTCTCAATTTGCAAAACAAACAAGTTGTGAGAAGAATTTTGGGGTAGAATGTAAGGTCTTGAAAATATTCGATATCAAAATCTTGTGAGAATCATAACCTCATATTCCAACCTCCATTTAAACAGTAAAGTGTTTGAGTTTATGTGTAATGGAAGCTTAGAGAAGTATTTGTATGAATATGGAGATGACAACAATGATGAGAAATAATTTGAATTGGGATTGGAAACACTATTAGACAATGCCATAGATGTAGCCTATGCCATGGAATATATTGATCATGACTCTCTTGTGTGAGTAGTGCATGATTGTGATATAAAACCCAACAATGTCTTTTTGGATGATGACATGTGAGAACATGTATCATATTTTGGGATTTCATTTGTGCAACCTCTACTAATTCACTTACCTCAAGAATCGCTCTGAATGGATCCCTGGGACACATTTCCCTAGGTATATTTTTCCATTATTAATAATTATGTATGTATTTGTTGAATACAATCTGATCATGGTTTTCCTAAATGCAAAGAATGGATTGGGAGAGAAAGTGTCCATCAAGGGAGATGTTTATAACTACAGAATTTTGTTATTGGAAATGCATAGTACTAGAACTAGGCCAACTAGTGACATGTTTATTGGAGACCTTAACCTACACAATACTTTGATGAAATTTTCATTTCAAAACAAATTGAAAGAGGTAATTGGAAACAACATTTTAATGAGGTGGATGCAAATGCATTTGAAGAAAATGATATATACAAATGTCTACTTTCTTTTCTACATGTTGGTTTGATTTCTTCAAAAAATTCACTTGAAGAATGACCAACTATGAGAGATGCATGCATGACAATGGCGTTGGAGAGTCTCATAGAGGATTTGGCGAGAAATATGATATTGAGATGGAGCATGTTGGCACAATCTTAGAGACAAGGGTTTGCAAGTATTGACCAACAAAGAGCTATTATAGTCTAGCATTGACCAGCCTATTTCTGCAAACAAAGCCAGGTAAAAATCCATTGAAAAGAAATGTCTCACCTGAGATGCATGCTAGAACAAACCAATTCAAAGATCAAGATGTTTGTTAACCATCATATATAAAACTTGACACATGATACACCAAAACAAATCATAAAAGGTAAAGGAAAAGGGAAATTTTTTATGGCCTTCATCCTTTTGCAATAAAAATATAATAGACCCCATAATATTATTATGAATCAGACTTCACTACATATCCAGTGGAACCATTGTTGTGACTCAAAACATAATATATCCAAATACAACTATAAGTTAAGAGTATCCCCTTTTTTAAACTAACTCAAAGCCTCTCTCTCTCTCACACACACACACATTCACTTATGAAATGTAAATGGATATAACTACCTGATCTAGGTGGATATCGGTGGCCACCCACCTTTTCCAACTGGCTCAAAACGGTTTTCTGGCAATTTTGGAAATTTACTATTTTTAGCAGTTTTTAACTTTCGGGGCCATTTTGAGGCCCTAAACGATGTTTTTTGGGAAAATAGGTTTGCAATATGTAAGCTCCTTCAATGTTGTGCCTAAAATGAATATCCTCAACGATACCTTTCCAACGGGCTATCATACGCCTAAAATGGAGATTGTATGCAAAAGATACAACCCCGGGAAGTTGATGTACTAACTTACCCAAACGGGGCCCACATGACTTTTGGCGCTTCATCTCCTAGGGTTAGGTTTTTGGATGTATAGGGTTTTTAAAATTCCTTCTTATTGTAAAAAGGCCTTTAGAGCCTCATTGTAATCATCTTCTTACGAATGCGAGTAGCCGTCACATCTCTTCTTAGAGATAAGCTGCCACCATTCTAGCGAGTCTTTCACTCTGTATTTTTACAGTCTCTGTACATTTATTTCATTAATAGAAATCATGTATCACTGTATATCCGTGTTTATGGTTACATCTCTGATACATTTCTTTTATATTATTGAATATATGTGATATCTCTGTGCATTTATTTATTATATTTCTGCTCTCATTTTGTGCCGAAAATAATTTGGATCAGTGGTATCAGAGCAGGCTATTCTTGATATTTTTTTCAATGCATGTCCCCAATGAGGTTTGAGTATAGAAAGTTGGGTCTCAATCTAGTCTCTCTTGATTAAAATCTCTCTCGCACACCCAAGAAACCCTCAATGGTGGAAGAAAATAAAAACGACGGAGCAGACGATCCTATCAGTCTGTTGCTTGAGCAAGCTCTCACACGACAGAGGGATGAAATGATGGAGAATTTTTCCCACATCCTTCAATGCCTGCCGATAGCAACAGGTGCATCTTCATCAAGCGGCCACTTTGGAGGCACCTCACCTTTCAAGGTACAAGTTAATTTTGATAATTCTTGTATTTGAAGGACAGATAGATGCAGAAGCCCTAGACAAATGGTTAAATTTGCTAGAAGGTTGTTTCTCTGTTCACAATTTTTCCGACAAAGAAGAGATCACCTTCACACTCCTTAAAGCTATCCCCCATGTAAAACATTGGTGGGAAACTTATTGGGAGCAGAGTTCCACAGAGGATTCTGGAATATATGGGGTTGAGCCCACTTGGGATTTTTTTGTGGATGCGGTAAAGGAACAATATTACCCTGTTGGAAACTACGAGGACCAGTACATGAGAGAGACCACACTGCGGCAAGAGAGGGGCCAAGCAGTTCCAGAGTTCACCAATACCTTCCATACCTTGCGCACCAAGCTGGGTATCAAAGACTCTGAACAACATTTGGTCCTGAAATACTGTGGGGCTCTACACAGATACATCTAAACAAAAATGGATTTTCTGGACATCTCATCACTCGGTGCTGCCTATCGATATGTTGTTAAAATCGAGTAGAAATTTAAGCACCAGAACAAATAGGAGTTTGGGTCTGAAAATATGCAACAACCAAAGTATGACAAAGACAACCCTAACAAACAGTCTCCCGAAAACTAGTCCAAGACACAGGAAAAGAAGGGTCATGGGAAGACAAAGAAGGACATCGGAAAATGGTGCGATTTCCACAAAAGTCCCTGGCACAACACCGATGAATGTCGCTCAAAAAAATCATTGGTGGCTGAGATCAAAGACAAGGAGCCGAACCCTGATTCAGAATCTGATTCTAAAAATGCTGGTAAATGACGGATCATTGATGCAAACCCCACTGCTATTGTCGCGACCACAATAATTCAACTAGAAAAACCAACAGATCCTAAAGAGGGGGAGCACCTTTTTCATTTAAAGATGTGGGTGAAGGAGACCCCGCTACATTTTATTGTTGATAGAGGAAGCCAAAAGAACCTCATCTCAGCAGAGGTAATCAAACAGTTGGTATTGTTGACAACACCACACCCGCAGCCATACAACATCGAGTGGCTTCACCAAGGATGAGATCTCCCTGTTATCCAATAGTGTCGATTTTCATATGACATCCAACCCTNCAAGCAGTTCCAGAGTTCACCAATACCTTCCATACCTTGCGCACCAAGCTGGGTATCAAAGACTCTGAACAACATTTGGTCCTGAAATACTGTGGGGCTCTACACAGATACATCTAAACAAAAATGGATTTTCTGGACATCTCATCACTCGGTGCTGCCTATCGATATGTTGTTAAAATCGAGTAGAAATTTAAGCACCAGAACAAATAGGAGTTTGGGTCTGAAAATATGCAACAACCAAAGTATGACAAAGACAACCCTAACAAACAGTCTCCCGAAAACTAGTCCAAGACACAGGAAAAGAAGGGTCATGGGAAGACAAAGAAGGACATCGGAAAATGGTGCGATTTCCACAAAAGTCCCTGGCACAACACCGATGAATGTCGCTCAAAAAAATCATTGGTGGCTGAGATCAAAGACAAGGAGCCGAACCCTGATTCAGAATCTGATTCTAAAAATGCTGGTAAATGACGGATCATTGATGCAAACCCCACTGCTATTGTCGCGACCACAATAATTCAACTAGAAAAACCAACAGATCCTAAAGAGGGGGAGCACCTTTTTCATTTAAAGATGTGGGTGAAGGAGACCCCGCTACATTTTATTGTTGATAGAGGAAGCCAAAAGAACCTCATCTCAGCAGAGGTAATCAAACAGTTGGTATTGTTGACAACACCACACCCGCAGCCATACAACATCGAGTGGCTTCACCAAGGATGAGATCTCCCTGTTATCCAATAGTGTCGATTTTCATATGACATCCAACCCTNTATATGCGGAGACACCATGTTGTTTATGAGTCTCGACCCCGTAGTGCCATTGTTACTTTGGGGGATCATCTCTATAGAATACCAGAGGTAGTTCCAACTATTTTTCCACCTAAAAAGTGTTGCAAGGTAGTATCTCATACTGCAAAATTCAGCTTCTTCACAATCTGTTCAAAAGGGGAACAGAAGGACACTGCAACCACTATAGCTTCGCCCCAGGCACCTTCTATCCAACAGAAGTAGGTCGACAAGGTTGCAGCAAAGCACAAAGATTCCTTATGCACACTATCCTCTCATGTAGCTCTACTTGTTGAATAGCCTCAGCCTCAACAGGTTCGTGATAGACTTCCACAAACTGAACAACGCGACGTCTCCAGTGAGGCAAGCAGCTCACCAAGATTCAGATTCAACAAACGCTTTTTCCTCTCCCCCGGACACTCAACGCAATGGAGACCATTGCTTCCTAAGGAGAGAGAATTGATCTAGGTGGATATCGGTGGCCACCCACCTTTTCCAATTGGCTCAAAACAATTTTCTGGCAATTTTGGAAATTTACTATTTTTAGTAGTTTTTAACTTCCCGGGCCATTTTGAAGCCCTAAACAATGTTTTTTGGGGAAAACAAGTTTGCAATATTGACGGTCTTTCACTATTGCACCTAAAATGAATTTCCTCGACGATACCTTTCCAACAAGATATCATACGCCTAAAATGGAGATCATCTACAAAAGTTATGACCCCGAGAAGTTGATGTACTAACCTACCCAAACGGGGTCCACATGACTTTTGGCACTTCATCTCCTAGGGTTAGGTTTTTGGATGTCTAGGGTTTTTGACATTCCTGCTTATTGTAAAAAGGCCTTCAGAGCTTCATTGTAATCATCTTCTTGCAAATGCGAGTAGCCGTCACATCTCTTCTCAGAGATAAGCTGCCACCATTATAGCGAGTCTTTCACTCTGTATTTTTACAGTCTCTGTACATTTCTTTCATTAATAGAAATTGTGTATCACTGTATATCCATGTTTATGGTTGCATCTCTGGTACATTTATGTTATATTATTGAATATATGCGATATCTCTGTGCATTTATTTATTATATCTCTGCTCTCATTTCGTGCCGAAAATAATCTGGATCACTACCTTAGACTAACCTTGGGTTCACTCAACTATCAAAACTGTTATCATGCCCATCTTTCATGGTGTAATTCCCCAAATCCCAAAATGCAAGTGGGGGCCCTAACAACCCCTCTCGACCTGTCTTGAGACAACTTGGACTGGATTTGATGGAGTGTGCACCTTTAATTATTAGATAATAAATATCATGTTCTAAGCTAATATAAGGATAATTTTTATTTAAACTGTTTTCTTGTAAAAGGTAGAATTTCTAGGTACAAAATAACAAATTGTTAAAAATAATTTTTTAGTATTAATGTTTGAAATCTCCATCTACATGTATGGTTAAAAGAGTCTTCATATAAATATTATTTCAAATTTACCATAAGACAAAACCGACACAAGATTCACCATGTCCCCAAGTTTGTATAAACAAGATCATGTCGACTTCACTATAAATCCAACTCAAATTAGGACCTTTCCTCCATGGAAAGTCATGACAATTCTAGGTGAGGATACCCTTACCAAATTCTTATTTACTATTGGTTTTTTTGTCCTTATCCCTAGTATTTGTTTTTCTATTTCTAATTATTGTTTATTTCCCTTATTTCCTAGCATCTTTAATCTTTTGTACTTCCTACCTTAATTCAACTTAATCTTTTGGGATTAAATCCTGATTTATAAATATTCTTGATTCTTTAAAACTAAAAGTTTTAGTTAGTATGAAATATGTTTTTAATAAAAATTTCTTTAATTCAAATTAACTTTATTTTATGTTTAATTAGTGATCTTAACCTTTTTTAGAGGCAATTTTTTTTAGATGTACAATTTCTTTTAGAATTCGTTTTCTACTAACTCTGTGAATATAGCTTCATTTCCTTACTCTTTTAAGAAAAAAAAATTGAAATTTAAATAATTTTTAATGCGTTGGTTCAAATTCTATTAGTTTTTTTATTTCTATTTATAGATTTAATATCCCTCTTTCATAATCAAATTATTATTTAAACTATCTTCAAACTCTTTTCTTATTTATTATGATAGCATCATAATATATTTTAATTATTAAAATATATCAAATTTGATTTAGTTTTCATTACAAGTAAACATATGTTAAATATTGTCCTAGGGTAAGCAAAATATGTTTGTTACTTCCTAACGTTGGTGATATGACTAACAAGAGAACTCACATTGAACATTTTATTTGTAGATATATACATAAAAGTACATAAGTAATAACCCCTGTTTATTAAAATCGGTTAATCTTCGGCTTGTAAAACCTCCCATTGCTTAGTCGTGAAGACGGAGAAAACTGGGGAAAAGTCACAAAACTGTCCGTCAATGGAGTTGGTGGCAACTCCGTAGAGTCACTACGCTGCGTATTGATCACAACAGTCCTCCCCTTCCCCAACGTCCTATAAGTAGAGTTGTGAGAATGCCCAGACCGCACACTCCTCTCCGCATTTCCATTTTAGTTTCCAACATCATGTTGTCTCTCCAATGGTTGGATCCAATGGTGGAAAGCGAGGAGTTTTTCACTATTGGGCAAGGTTCAATTCTCGTGAGGGATTTACCTGGAGCCATGGAGACACCTTGAGGTAGTGGTAGAATGTGTGGTTGCACCCAGAGATACTATAATAAATGGTATCATGACCCGTGCACACATAAGTGGATCAAATCCCACCCCCATGTCCTTCAACTCCTAAAGAGCACCTGAGTGGGCCCAATGGTTAAGAACATGTGTTATCTCCAGGGAGGTCACAAGTTCAAAACCAGCGGGGGGTAGGGATGCTCATATTGGCCCGTTGTGACAAGGCTGGAAGGGTAGATGACCCCTGGGATAGAGGTTCACTTCGGTGGGACTCGGGACATCTTGGCCCTTGTTGAGTCACAAGTTATTGGTATATCTGGCTTGCGGGCTGTTGGATATACTCTTGGGAGGTTGTTGTTCCCATGGTTAAAAAAAAAAAAAACATCATGTTGTCTCTCCATTTTCCAATTTATTTTCTCTTTATCCTCTTCCTTTCCTCTTCCTCCTCTCACTCAATTCATGATGATCGAAAATCCTTGTTGAAATTCAAGTTCCTCATTGCCAATGATCCTCACCATTCCATGGCCAACTGGAGTCCTGCCAATCCCTTGTGCAATTGGACTGGCATTACCTGCACCCACCGCCATGAAATGAACAGAGTCATCGCCCTCAACCTCACTGCTATGGATCTGCGAGGCCCCATTTTTCCTTCTCTCGGCAACTTGTCATTTCTCTGATTGCTCGATCTTTCATAGAATGCACTCTACGGTGATATCCCACCTCAATTGGGACATCTCTTCCGTTTGAGGGTGCTCTGGTTATTCAACAATCGATTGGAAGGAAGCATTCCGAGTCACCTTGCCAGTTGCCATAATTTGGTTGACCTGAGGCTCTCATATAACAATCTAAGTGGAAGCATCCCCATGGAGTTGGGTTCCCTCTCAAATTTGGAGACGCTTTACTTGGGAGCAAACGACCTCATAGGTACTATACCCTCTTCTTTGTCAAATCTCTCCAGGTTGATTGACTTGCAGATTTTTGAAAGCAGTATCACTGGTAGCATTCCACCGGAATTGGGCCTCCTCACTAGTCTGCAGACATTTTACCTTGATGGAAATGAATTGTCAGGTATCATTCCTAGTCACCTTGCCAGTTGCCATAATTTGGTTTACCTGAGTCTCTCATATAACAATCTGAGTGGAAGCATCCCCGTGGAGTTGGGTTCCGTCTCACATTTGGAGATGCTTTACTTGGGAGAAAATGACCTCACAGGTACTATACCCTCTTCTTTGTCAAATCTCTCTGGGTTGATTGACTTGGAGATTTCCATAAACAACCTTATTGGCAGCATTCCACAAGAACTGGGCCTCCTCACTAATATGCAAACACTTTACCTTCATATAAATCAATTGTCAGGCATCATTCCTACTTCTTTGTCAAATCTTTCTAGGTTGATTGACTTGGATATTTTCACAAACAACCTCACTGGCAGCATTCCACAAGAACTGGGCCTCCTCACTAATCTGCAAACACTTTACCTTGATACAAATCAATTGTCAAGCATCATTCCTACTTCTTTGTCAAATCTTTCTAGGTTGATTGACTTAGAGATTTCCACAAATAGCCTCACTGGCAGCATTCCACAAGAACTGGGCCTCCTCACTAATCTGCAAACACTTTACCTTGATACAAATCAATTGTTAGGCATCATTCCTACTTCTTTGTCAAATCTCTCCTCTTTAGTTGAGTTGTCAATTTACATAAACAAATTAATAGGGCACATTCCCTCGGAGTTTGGTGCCAATCTCAACAACTTGAGTATGCTCAATTTATGGGGAAATCAACTCACTGGAAGCATACCAAATTCCATTGGAAATTGTTCTAAACTCAAAATACTCTATCTAAACCAAAACTATTTGAGTGGGAGTGTGCCAGTGGAGCTAGGTAAGTTATCCCTTGTTGAACGATTATATTTGCATTCTAATCAACTTGATAGTAGCACTGATACCACCATGCCCTTTATCACAGCACTTACCAATTGTTCTCACTTACAACAACTATACTTGGCAAAGAATAAATTTAGTGGTATTTTGCCATTATCCATAGGGAAACTTTCTAGCAATCTATTTGAGTTGTCATTATCGAGCAACATGGTGGAAGGAAACATCCCTTTGCAGATTAATAATCTTAGTTGCCTAACCTTTCCTGATTTAAGTGGAAATCTTTTCAATGGTAGTATTCCATCATTGCAAAGCCTTGTAAAACTAGAACGATTGATTTTCAAAAACAATAGTTTGGAAGGTAACATCCCAAATCACTTTAAACCATTAAAACATCTTAGTCTCTTGGACCTTAGTCAAAACATGCTTTCTGGAAAAATTTCCAATTCCTTGTGCCACCATAAACAACTAAGAACCCTTTCTCTTCATCACAACTACTTATCAGATAAGATACCTGCCGACTTAGGAGATTGCACGAATATGGAATTGCTTGACTTGTCTCATAATAGATTTAGTGGAAGTATACCACATGAAATTTCTAGGCTTTCTAATCTAGCCTTTTATTTGAACTTGTCATGGAATTTATTAGAAGGCTCATTGCCCAAAGAGATTAGTAAGATTGATATGGTTCTAGCTATAGACATTTCTGCCAATCAATTGACTGGGATCATCCCAGTGGTGCTTGGAAATTGCATCACACTAGAATCATTGAATTTATCTCTAAATGTTTTCCAAGGTTCTATTCCAGATTCGTTCGGAAAATTACTTAATCTCATGGTCTTAGATCTATCTTCAAACTCCTTATCAGGTACAATACCAGTTTCTCTCAAGACATTGAAAATGCTTCAATGTTTAAACCTATCTTTTAACAAGCTCACTAGTGAAATATCAAAAGGAGATTTTTCTACAAATCAAATGACCTCCTTAATTGGAAATCCTGAACTATGTGGACCACAAGAATTTTCATTAAATGCATGTCCAACATCAAGTAGTCATTACAAGTTTCTCAAAAAAGTATTGTTGCCGGTTGTTGGTGTTTCCTTTATATTTTGTTGTCTATTCTTAACATTCCTTTGGAGAGGGAATTTGACAATACAAAGCTTTGATTTTCCACGAGCTATTTTCCAAAAAGTAGAACACTGAAGGATCTCGTATCAAGAGCTTGCTAGGGCAACAAATGGATTTGTTGAGGCCAACTTGTTGGGAAAGGGTAATTTTGGATCAGTATATAAAGGAATTTTGAGTGATGGCACACTTCACTAATTTTAGGCAATTCAGGAACTAGATCAATAATTTTAGCAAGGAGATCACTTAGAAAGAGGATAACTTTGAATGCCTGAACAAAACTATCAACGTACATACGGAGAAGAAAATGCAAAAGATAACATGGAAATCACTATGCTGATAACAAAAGCTTAGAGATTATTATTTTATACAAGATGAGATATGTTTTGCTAGATGGAAAATAAAAACGTTTTTTATAAAATTTATTTAAATCAATGTTATAGAATTTACTAAATGCACTAATAGATTGGGGATAATAATATGCAATTACAGGGAATTAATTGTAATTTTAACAAAGCATTTTTATCCAAACTTATCCCAACTATTTACAACAACTTCTCAAATACTTAATTAGATTGTTTGAACCAATTGAACCAATTATATGGATTATAAAAGTAAGTTATTGAAAGAATTAAATGTACCAAGTAAATATCTTTAGAGATAGTCTAAATCTTCAGCCACTTCTTGATAAAACTTTTTGGAGTAAAGGAAAACACATGTAAGGAAGTATGCGCAATGTACACAAACAAAACAAATTAACTTGTCAGGCATCATTCCACAGATGAGTACAAGCATGTTGGAAACCATATGAAAAGCGAGTGCCTAAAGCATCTTATGTAACTTGCAAAATACAAAATATGATAAATATTATAGGGTCTCATAAGTATAGTGTTGTTTCCATTATTGCTAAGCCAATGACGCATGTGCTAAATTCTTTACCAAAGGCGTTGTGATAAAGGGAGGGCAAATTCAATTTTATCTACTTTCTAGAGAATTCAAGATATCAAAATAATATTTTGTCTCAAATATTTTTTGGGAACACTCCCAAGAATGAAGAGGAAAAACAAAATTTTTGGAATTGATAATTGCAATGAGAAGAACCATAAGGTTCTAAAGGACATTCTGGGTTTGGTATGTTTAATTGTTCTAAGAAATGCACCAAATAATTACTTTTTGTTGTTTAAAATTCATTTCTGAATCTAAAAATGGACACACTGAAAAACCGCTCGGGCCCTAGAATTACAAAAAAAAATCACTCAAATCTATGGATCTAATAATTTCTCACTGGATTTCAAACAAATGTTCATTTCATAGAACATTTAGACTACCCCATACAATTCAAGTAGGGGAACAAAGTTAGCCTATTAGGTTGCAAATACTTCAATATCTAAAACCTGCAGTGGAACAACCCCTGGTAATGGATTATCTTCTTGATATTTATACACCATGACAAACCCTGAAAAACCACTTAACCACTCTAACAATTTCTTGCTAGATTTAGGGAAAAATTAAATGGATAATATTCAAGAGCCAAAAAGTAGAACTTTTAGATTATATTTATTAATAACACTGTGTGTAATTATATCTTCCTTCATAAGCAATGAGCGCATCAAGATTTAGAGCCGCAACTCTTATGTTTGGTTTTTTGTGTGTTTTTGGACAAGAGTTCATATACCCGTAGCTGTTTTTCATTCACCACTCCCTCTTTCAAATTGGTATCAGAGCTAGAGAGAAGGCTACAAATTGCAGGAAAGCTAGAGAGAAGACCACATATAGTAGGAAAACACGTTAGAAGGCAAGCTAATGAAAATCGTGTTAGAAAAACAGGATCGTGGAGCAATAAAATAAAACAAATGTGGAAACAAAACACAAAAGATACACAATACAATAGAGACATAGATTTATGTGGTTCACCCAGTGTGGGCTATGTCCACCATAGAAATTGTCAGGTCCTTCCTTTATTATTATCTAACATATGAAGGGATATAACCTATAACAAACCCGTTGTAACTTCCTCTTCTTTCTCTCACAGTCTCCTATCTCAGAATACAATATTCGCCATGAATCATAGCCGCAATACATTTCCCTCATAAAAGAGGGTTGCCTTCTAGGGAAAAGAACCCTAACATAATCTCTATCGTTAGATCTGTGACCTTATAATGAACGGTCCAGATTTACAATGAAATCACAATATACATTTACAAGGCAATTTTTCCTTCGGGGGATTCGCCCCCGAATCCCCACTAGGGGCCCGCTTGCCTCCAGACCGCCCAGCCGGGGGGATAGCCCCCCCGAACCCCGCAGAGGGGGTACCCCCCCTTTGCACTTCCCTGTGCGGACGAGTGTACATACTTCTGGGGTGTAAATACTTCATGGGGTATACACATGGCTGAAAGTAAAAGACCTCTAAATCAGGAAGATAATCAAGCTCCACAACCAACAATCTCCCACTTGGAGACTGATCTCAACAAATCCACCGCTACTGTATATGCTGGACTCTGAACCTTTTTGGACCTAGCAAATTTCTCATCTTCATCTTCATTCTTGAAGACCAACTGAAACTGAGCAGGAATTTAGTTTTTCCCTAGTTACTCCCTTTGTTAACATGTCTGCAGGATTCTGGCTAGTGTGTATCTTTTCCAACTTCAAATGTGCATCTTCTAAGGTGGATCGTATGAAGTGGTACCTCAACTGTATATGCTTATTATTTGAATGTAAGGCTAAGTTCTTTGCAATATGAATGGCACTCTCACTGTCACAATACAACTTGCTATTCTCTTGCTTCTTTCCCAATTCCTCCATAAACCTCTATAACCAAATCATCTCTTTACAAGCCTCTATAGCAACAACATACTCTACCTCTGTTGTTGAAAGTGCAACAACCTTTTGTAGTTTTGAAATCCAACTTACTGTTGTTCTACCTATAGTAAACACATACCTTGTGGTACTCCTCCTGCTATCTTTATCACTCGCCATATCTGAATCAACATATCCTTATAGAACAATTTCTGAACCTCCAAAACATAATGCATGATTAGCAGTACCTCTCAAGTATCTGAGAATCCACTTTACTTCCTCCCAATGTTCTTTACTTGGATTGTTCATATATCTGCTCACAACTCCCACTGCATGTGCAATATCTGGTCTTGTGCAAACCATTGCATACATCAAGATGCTAACTGTTGATGAATATGGGACCCTGGACATGTATTCTATCTCCTCCTGTGTCTTGGGACACATTTCCTTAGTTAATTTGAAATGGTTGGTCAAATGTGTACTAATTGGTTTTGCATTCTTCATTCTAAACCTCTCCAACACCTTCTCTGTGTACTCACCCTGAGACAATGTCAGTTTTCGATTTTTCCTGTCTCTTGTTACTCGCATACCAAGGATTTTCTTTGCAGCACCCAAATCCTTCATCGCAAATGAATTGGATAATTTATTCTTGAGCACATTTATATCCTGCATATTAGATCCTACAACAAACATGTCATCTACATACAATAGCAAGATA
>SNQJ01S0022958.1:7110-21552 GCA_010110895.2 Picea sitchensis | reverse complement strand
TTATTTGAAATTTGAAATCATCCTCCAATTTGTTTTTGGAGTTAAACTTTAGTTTTGATTGAAGTGGAAAGTGAAATTCTAACTCTATCGAAAGTAAAATGTTGACCCTGTCGAAAGTCACAAGTCTTCACCAATGAATTGTAGTTATTGGAGGAGTGCACACACTTTGATTTATTCGAAATTTGAAATCCTCCTTTGAAAATGTTTCATGGATTTAAACTTTGGTTTTGATCGGAGTGGAAAGTAAAATTCTAACTCCGTTGAAAGTGAAATTCTAACTCTACCAAAAGTCATTAGTGTACTCCATTGAAATAAAAAGTGGAAAATATGGTCTAATTATTGGAGAATAAAATTACTTTGATCAAAACCAAAGTTGGAAAGCCACTCCAAACAAGTGTCTCAAGTCTGCCAATGAAAACTAATTTGTTTTGTGTGATTAATAAAGAGCATTAGGGTTATCCTCAAACTTTCCACGGGATTCATATTTCACTTTTCCTTATGCTTAATTTTTTTTTATATCTTTGATAATCCCTTATGTCACTTAGCATGTTGCATTAGAACCTACATTATCTTAATATTTTCCATATAGGGTAAATATATCATATTCATATAGATCTTCTAACTTATGACCTAAAGTTACTTCGGCCATGGGAGTTTGAATAAAATGAAAATGCAATAAGATACGAGGTCACTTATAGAATATGTAATTCTTAACTTTACATGATGGATACTTCATACAAAAGTAGTTGTTCTAATTGACTGTCTCACAAATACACTAATTGATATGTAAACATTACATCAAAGCACCAATATTTTGATAATTCTCATTCTTTTATGGAAATTAATGCAATTTAATATAGTAAATTCATATCAAATTTGCATGTTCTTCATACAGAGAGTCCAATACAAATTAAATCCATCTTCACTTTAGTAGCTTAGAAATGGGCATGATAACACTAGTTTGTCTTAAGGATGAAAGTAAAGATCAAAAAAATATAAATTTACCAACAAGCCACTTGCATTGGTAAGTTATTGAAGATATGAGTTTCAACATAATTTTACTAGTTGTTTCTGTCTTAAAATTACTTATGACTTTTCTATTTAGAGTGTATAGTAATGGTTGGATTTTTCTTTCACTTTAAGGAGTTAACAACCATTTTGTTTTTGTTTTTCTCTATATTGGTCATGCCATCTTATAAGGTACTACACACACACACACACACACACACACACATATAATAATGTAGTTTGGTACCATAATTAATAGTTCACTAAGATGAAAACCTTAGCATTGGACTAAATGTTAGATAGGTGTTTTGGATAAGTTATGGTTCAGTTTTGGGATCTGTGCCATAATAAGTCAAAGAACAAAAGGAAGTTAGAAGATGGACCAGAGTGCATGATAGGAGTGGACTTTAAGGAGTCAAAGAGCGTGATAGGAGGAAACGTGATGGAGCGGTGCATAAAAGGAAAAAAACGGTTATATATAGTTGGCTTTTGAGGACATTTTATAATGGGCTTATCCCTATTTTGATGTATAAATATGTAAAGGGTCGAGGTAGATAGAGAGTTCAAAGAATGAAAGGTTATGGTGCATTGTGGGTGAGTTGAGTTTTTGGCTAAGAATACAGATGTTATGATTGAGGTATGACTGAGGAGCTAGGCTCGCACTACAACAGAACGACTAGGCAAATTTGAGTAATGGTTACTACTACATATTTGTTGACGGGCGAAATTGACCGTCCGTCAACTGGGAGAGTGGAATCGGTCCGGGGTTGTCTAAATAACCCAAGCCGTTTGGAATGGACCACCCTGACGAGTTTAACGGCTCCGTTGGCCGCTCTAAGGTCTCCTAAGAAAACCAAAGAGAAAGAATGATCTGAGCTAAGTGATCTACCTAAACTAAATAAAACAAACTAACTATGACTGAATACAAGAAAGTAACTAAAATAAAGGAAACTAGAAACTAATAAAACGTAAAAAGGAACTAATATACTAAATACAAACTATTCTAACTATTCTATCTACTAATTACACTTATAATAACTCAAATCAACTATCTAATTATCAACTATGATCATTCTTATTCACAAATGTACACTATTGACAATCTACAGATTTGATTAAAACCTGCAAAACTCATGTGTTTGCTGCCTTAGGACAGCCAAGAATCTCTTTTTTGACTTTTATATTTTATAAAAAAGACATAAACATTACTGAAATTAAACCATCTAATATATTTACTGAATTTAACAATTTAATATAAATCTAATAAACTTATACCTATATTAAACTACTTAATGAATACAGTAAACAATACTCTAATTGACCTGGAAACGCTCCAAGTCTGCCCTCTGTATGATTGCTTCTAAGCTGTTTGGAGGAAGAAATTCACACCGTTTAATCCAAAATATTCTCGCAAACGATCAGCTATACTGCTTCTTGAAGTATGTTACAGGACAAACAAGACATAAAAGAAAATCATAACAATTTTCTGATTATAAATTTCTACAAAAGGGAAACCTATTATGCAGCAAATTTATATATAACAATTCAATTTATGAAGAAGACAAAGCTATCACTCACAAAATGAATCAACAACTGTTATGTCTTTTATCTATTTGGAAGAAACAAGATATAGTAATAAAATTATATCATTTGAATTTGATTTAGATAGCAAAAGTAATACTAAACCATAAACAAAGTGATATACAAAACATGGAACAAAGTGTTGATATATTGAAAAGCAAAAGCCATGACAAAACACCAGTTCTACTCCAGTTTGTATCAGAATCCCATATCCTTTTTCTCCCACAACTAAGGATGAACATTATTACCAAAATGATAAGTATATATAGGTATTTTCACAAGGTAGAACTTCCTTGTGAATAATAGCAAATTGTTTTACAAAATCTGGGAAGATATTCCCAAAATCTGATTCAAACTTAACAACCTAAGACAAAACCAAATCTAAAATATCTCCTAAACTGTTACAGCATGCCCATTTGATCACTGCAATTCATATGTACCTGAAAAAAGGCAAAAATAAACAAGTTTAAAAGATATTTTGTTAATAAAATGGTAAAAATCTGATCCTGTAGACTAGCTACAGAATCAGTTGATTCTGTAGCTGGTCTAATTTAAGAACAGACCTGTTTTAAATCAATTAAAACTAACAGAAATATATTAAAAAAAATATTTGATTACTAATTAAAAAGAAAGCAAATCATTTAAATCACAACAAACCAAAACTGCCATGCTAAATTAGAACAAACATAACTTAATTGAATCTATTTCAATCAAAACAAATATCAAATAAATCTTTACAAATCATATACAAAATTTATCTAGAATTGAGTGTACAGAATTAAAGCAGCTTCAGCATTGGCAAAAATGGTTATCAGAAAATGTTCCTTGATATTGAATGGCCCTTGAGATAGGCTTCTTGACATTTGCCAAATTCCATGATTTTTCACTACATTTCTCATGTTTATCAGTGAAATTGGATTTTGCACATTTAGCATTATGCTTTTTCAGCGACTGTTGTAAGGTTGACAGCTTTTCTTCACCGTGTCTCTTTTCTTTTGTATGCTTAGCTTTGATAATTGGCACTGGCTCCTTTAACTGTGCACCACTAATCAATTTTCCCCTATTTGTCTCATGATCATTATAAACACCAGCTTCTTTAAATTCATCTTGAGCTGTGATCTGGCCATCTGACATACTTGATTTATAATCCTCAGAAAATACATAATGTGTCTAGCACTATCTACGTCTTGGAGCCCCAACAGTTATGTCATGTTTACTGTTGTCTTGATTTCCTTTGCTCATCATTTCTACAAACTCATCATAGTCAATTCGTCCATCATTGTCCATGTCCACCTCATCAATTATATCCTTAATAGTTTCTCGATCACCCATTCCATAGTTTTTCATTGCTTGCTCTAATTCCTCCTTTGTAATGTACCCGCTGTTGTCTTTATCAAAATACTGAAAGGCAATATAAAGATGATCTTCCCTATCCATTATGTTCATGTGCATTGTAGTGGTGATAAACTCAAGGTAATCAATTGTCCCATCCCCATCTACATCTGCAGCATCCATCAATTGCCTAGCTTCTGACTCAGAGATTTTAGACCCAAATCTTGCAAGGCCATTCTTCAGTTCTTCAAATGTGACTGTTCCACTGTTATCAATGTCCATACTCTTGAACATCTCCTTCAAAACCCCTTATTTCCTCTTCTGATAGACTTTCAACAATCACCTTCAGAGCAACTTTTTTAAGCTTGTTGATTGCCCTGAATTGATTCATCCTAACTAATACAGTACTGTCAAGGGGTTTGTCTGGTGCCTCGCCATCTTCTCTTATCCATGGGTGGTTTAAAACATCAGCAGCTGTAAGACATTTCTTGGGATCATGTTCGAGCATCTTTCTGACCAGGTCTTTTGCAACACTAGAAATAGATGGCCATGGTTCACTTTCAAAGTCAGTAATTCCACGCAATACAGCATCAAATATGCCTTGTTCCGTCTCTACCCAAAATGGAGGCACGCTAGAGAGAAGAATATACAATATCACACCAGCACTCCATATATCTATTTTTGGTCCATAATGTCTCCGTAATACTTCAGGAGCCACATAATATGCACTGCCCACAATGTCTTTGAATACATCACCCAGTTTGTAGATGACCGAAAGGCCAAAATCAGTGGCCTTCAAGGGAGAATCTTCATCCTTACTGAGAAACAGAAAATTCTCCGGCTGGAGATCACGGTGTATGACACCCATTGAATGGCAAGTGTGAACCACCTTAACCATGTCTCACATTACATTTCTATCCCCGTTTTGGTAATCACACTGGGTTCCATACCGGACCCATTTGGTGGGCTGTCAAGATCTGTATTACTGCTGTGATCCAAACCAAAAAATGTCAACTTAAATAAAACAACACTACTCACAATCCCCACTAGGGGTATAATCAAAACCACTGCACTCCACGCTTTCTCTAATGTTAGTAACATCAACGTGTAGCATCTCTGCATTATCAGGCAAGTAGTTGGATTGTGTTTTCTTCTTGAGGCCACAAAATCACTAACAATATCTCATTTCAACCGTGAGTTGAAGGAATTCTCAACAACATCTTATACGATCAACGCCCAAATCTTGAAAACTTGGCATGATCTGCGTGTTGCGGGATTCATGGTTGGAGGTCGAGGATAATTGCATAACATTGCATTCCCACTGTATTCTTCTCACGCATATAGCAAAGTATACAAGGTTCATACAGGAGAATTCGATCTCTCTAAGCCCTCAATGTCGTCCAGGGAAACCACAACCTCTCAATCCGATTGCAGATCATTTTGAGTTTATATCCAGGCTGACTTATTATATGAAATTTTCAAATCCAGTCTCTAAATTCGCACATTCCTCCAAACAACAATAAAAATATAGATGGGAAACCCTAGAAATGCCAGAAACTTTCAAAGGTCGTATAAATATAAAGAGGTATCCAGATCTTAATTTCTTCCTCTTTATGCACCAAATCTAGCTCTGAAAATGTCAAACCATATTAAAAAAAATGACCAAAGTTACCTCAATACGATTTATGAATCTAAGGAAACCATCATATTAGCGAGCATGAGCGTGGCAAGTGAGGAATAGCTTAATTCCTGGTAAGGAGGCAGGCAAAGTGTGTGAGGGTAAGGGAGGTTACTTCTACCATGCATAAGAGTCATTTCCATTAGTTCCTCCGCCGGCGTTCATAGCTGTTATATCCCCTATAACACAGCTCAACAATTATATCAATTGGCCGACCAATGAACAATGGTAAGTGCATGCGCAATCAATGTTATACCAAAGTTTTTAATCTACCAACAGTCGAATTGAACTTAATACCAAACTCAACTATGCGCCAATGTATTGTGACAGCTCATCTTCATAGTTTAACCAATGTACAAATAGGTTTTCATATAATCAAAACATCGATAATTATGAAAACATAAACATAGGCATTAAACTATAAAGAAGGGTATATATAAAAAGTTTTGATCGCTTATCGTATGAAACCAAAGGTTAAATGAATCCCAATCCAAATGCAGTGCAAACCAAGCCACATAATAAATAGAAGCATGAGTAATGAATATAGATCGAAAGATTTGCCAACTAGGTAATGATAAGTGAAAGCTAAGCGCAAAGGGCATATCAATCAAAAGGATGACAATAGTTCAACAATGATTCTAATGTGACTTTGAAGGACTAATATTTCACACTTACGGTCGTGAAAACAAAATGAAGCTAGGTGTGCGAAAAGGTGCAAAGAATGGCGTCGTTTATTTGAAAAGTGCGACAAAAAATCAATGTTTGTGAAACATTGGTGTGAGCGGTTATGAGACAGACATTGAAAAAATGTGAATTGAAACCAACAATGGATTTACTTGAGTAGAAGCGATTATCTGTCCGAAGGAACAAATTCATATTAGGATAGCGAAGATAATTTCAAGTCATAAATAACAACTAGAAAATCGTATTAACATCATCATTAATCATTTTTTCCAGTGTTCTAAAAGAGGAAAACCAATAACAATCTTAAGATGTGGGTATAATTTTTATGATAAAATCTTCAATCTTGTTGGCATAGCCACTGCTTCAGTGTCCGCATACCTCAACGAGTTACCATTCTTCGCGGACATCGTATCTGTCAAGAGTTCTAGATCAGCGCGAGACTTTTCCAAAGGGTTTCTTATAATTTTAGGATCTTCATTTACGGGCACTTCTGCCGGTATTTCAATACCAAACGAAAGTTGTCTTGGCGTCATGCTTGCATTTACCTACTACCAGCGTGCCTGTTCAGTACCCCGACGGGTTTACAAACACTTCCCAGCTCTTATTAATATTTTTATTTTGTTTTTCTTTTTTGTAAGTAGGCTGGTAGGTGATGCTGAAAAATCTTAGTATTTTGTCATATTTTAGACCTCATCGATTTTTTTAATCGTGCTTCTTCGGCTAGAAGTGTTTTATTTCTAAAACAACTTTCTATGAAAGGGAGACATCCTTTTGAGTCATTCCTTCTGAGAAGGGATAAGCGTAAAGATAAAGGCAATCATAATGACTTCACTTTCGAGAGATTGAAATTAGTAAACACTTTCAAACACCAAAATTTACCTTATAGATATAAGTTCAACAACATATCATTGATGTTTGTACAAACTTTCAAAAGTTATTTCGGGGAAGAAATTTTCTATCATCTTTATCTGAATAGCTCATTACTGCAGTGGGTGTATTTCGAAAAAAATAATAACTGGTAAGCATAAGGGAGAATTCAAACACGCCGGCGAAGAAAAATTGGAAAGCAAAGAAATCAAGGCAAAAACAAAAACAAATATGCATAGGAGGTGCATCTGAAAACTATTACAACAATCACGACAAACTGAAAGAAAGTAGGTAAATCCTGGATGATGGGAAAGCGGTCCTACTCATGGTACCTTGGGTTGGGTTGATTTAGATTCGTTTATCTCTTTACTTTTCGATTTAAGATTTTTCATGACATCTGCACCGAAAATAAGCGTTCAACTAAGTAAAAGAGAAAAGATCAAGGGACTTCCACGATACTTGATCGATATTATGGTTCTCATTAATTAGCCCACTTGCGTTCATGGTGCATTTATTAAAACAAAACTAATCTGGCCAGAAAGAAAATATATTCCTAAACCTACCCTAACTTTTAAACGAATCAGGATACTATGTGAAGTCATGTTTCTAATGTAGCCATAGAAGTAACTTTAATCCTGCAACAAAAACAAGATCAAGCATTAATAAAAGAATGAGTAGTATATCAGCAAATGAAAACATATCAAACGCTTCCATAGTCAACATCTAGAAACAAAATGGCATGATCTTACCATTTCCTCATTATATTCTTGTTGTATGAATCATCCATCCATTGTGCAATATTGTCATGATAAGGGTCATAATGGCATGGGTGAGTGTAAGTAGTTTTGAAAAACTTGTCAGGATTATGAGGAAATCGAATAACCATCAACGAATGTTGAAATGCCCCATCCTCCTTCTGATTACTCTAAGTACTCATTAATTTCTTCCGTGGAGGATCTAAAAGAAATGCGTCATGCCTACTTCCAAGATTCTTAGGTAAAAAGAAAGCAAACTCAACTTGTCTTTATTATGAAATTTTTCATATATGAATATTCAAGCCACTCTAAGATCTTGTCACAAAAATGAGGATGCAACACATGACTTTGATGAAACGAATATATCAGTGGAAAACTGTCATAGGAAGATTCATGCGATCAATTGGATCATTGGTTTGAAATGTTTCCTTCAATATGATTGATCATTTCAAAATGTGAAGCATCAACATTAAGATTGAGCTAAGCAAAGAACGAGTATGAAACTCAGAATGTTTGATCTCCATAAAACATAATGCATTGTCCTCTTCAACCATAAAGCGTGTAAAAATCATCTTGTAACATGTCCTTTTCCCATGTGGTGATGAAAGTGAACAAGCATCAAATCCAAGTTTATCAATGTTATGTTTGGGTGTTCACCAAAATTGCTTATATCGAAAGGATATGATTAGGTGGAAAAAGTAGTATGTTTATAGGTAAGATGTCAAATTTTTTGAGAATCAAGGAATGAATGGGATATAAAGAATTAAAGGAATGAGAAATAAGCAAATAAAAAGAATCTCTTGAACTATGATAATCAACAATGGTATTCTCGAGACAATTCTCTTCACTTTCTTTACAACCCTTACTCTGATTTGGCCCGTTCCTCAACATGATATGATCATCTAGATTTGCTTTTGTGTGATAGATAATTCAAAATTTATGTGACAACATCTAGTCTTTCTTGTGAACAAGGTGCATTTTGAAGATGAAGGTTTAAAGTTTCTCCTTCTAGTTGCGTGACTTCTTCTCTAATCAGATTCATGTGAGTACTAGAACATTCAAGAAGTTTTTTGTTGCTTAAGTGTTCTTCAATGTTTGATTTTAAATGTTGATTAGAGCATGAGTTACAAGAATGGGGTATTCACCTTGATCCGGAAACAAATCATCTTCCATACTAGTCTTAGGCTGAAGAAATACAATGATTCAAAGGAAAAACCAATTTGGTTGTCAATAAGAGCGTGATCAATAGATCCTACCTCACTAACTTGTTCAACATTATCGAAGGAATTTTCCTCTACTTGCAAAGAAGATTGTTCTTACAGTTGGGTAGTAGGATTTGCAATTGGTTCTTCATTAGTGATTGAACATGTTGGATGGAGGGATGGAAGGATAAGTAGAAGAGATTTAATCCAAATGACATGTCATCAAGATTAAATTCTGAGAGGATATGATAGACTTTTGTCAAAAGGCTTCTGAAGATGGATCGTCGTTGATTAGCGCAGTATGAAATTCTTCACATAATTGATCAAAATTATAAATTTCAAAAAGCATCTAGAAACTCATCACAAATTGAAATAATAAAAAATGTCTTGACATGCGAAGCGACTCAAACCATTGTTTGATTCGACCTCTAAAAGTAAAAGTGAATTGTCTGCATAAAACTCTTAAATTAGTTATGTCATGTTTGATGCATTTGCACCAGCTTATTTGCAGGTGTTCTTTAGCGGATGTATTACTTTCACCATCAAGGTGAGTTTGGGCATTGAAATTTGTCTGGGTTGAGACATCGAGTAATGAGAAGTTGAAAGCATGTTCCAACACGGTGATTTAGGGAGCCGTGGGGAATTGGTAAATTTCAGAATTCCTACAAGGCGGCTGATCGGCCCTCCTTCTCAACCATTTGTTGTGGTGAAATTGACCGATAGATCAGCTGGGAGAGTGGACTTTTGTCAAAAAGGCTTCTGAAGATGGATCGTCGTTGATTAGCGAAGTATGAAATTCTTCACATAATTGATCAAAATTATAAATTTCAAAAGCATCTAGAAACTCATCTACAAATTGAAACCAATAAAAAATGTGACATGCCAGAAACGACTCAAACCATTGTTTGATTCGACCTCTAAAAGTAAAAGTGAAAAGTCTGCATAAGACTCCTAAATCTGAGATGTCATGTTTGATGCATTTGCACCAAAACTTGTTAAGGTGTTCTTTAGCAGATGTATTACTTTCACCATCAAAGGTGAGTTTGGAAAAGCGTGAGACTGTCTCGTTGGGAACATCGAGTAATGAGAAGTTGAAAGCATGTTCCAACACAGTGATTTGGGGAGCCATGGGGGAAATTGAGTAAATTTGAAATAAGGGCTCCTACAAGGCCGGCTTGTCAGTCGGCCCTCCTTCTCACGCCATTTGTTGACGGGCGAAATTGACCATTCGTCAACTGGGAGAGTGGAACCAGTCCGGGGTTGTCTAAATAACCCAAGCCGTATGGAATGGACCACCCTGACGAGTTTAACGGCTCTGTTGGCCGCTCTAAGGTCTCCTAAGAAAACCAAAGAGAAATAATGATCTGAGCTAAGTGATCTACCTAAACTAAATAAAACAAACTAACTATGACTGAATACAAGAAAGTAACTAAAATAAAGGAAACTAGAAACTAATAAAATGTAAAAAGGAACTAATATACTAAATACAAACTATTCTAACTATTCTATCTACTAATTACACTTATAATAACTCAAATCAACTATCTAATTATCAGCTATGATCATTCTTATTCACAAATGTACACTATTGACAATCTACAGATTTGATTAAAACCTGCAAAACTCATGTGTTTGCTGCCTTAGGACAGCCAAGAATCTCTTTTTTTACTTTTATATTTTATGAAAAAGACATAAATATTACTGAAATTAAACCATCTAATATATTTACTGAATTTAACAATTTAATATAAATCTAATAAACTTATACCTATATTAAACTACTTAATGAATACAGTAAACAATACTCTAATTGACCTGGAAACGCTCCAAGTCTGCCCTGTGTATGATTGCTTCTAAGTTATTCGGAGGAAGAAATTCACACCGTTTAATCCAAAAGCTTCTCGCAAACGATCAGCTATACTGCTTCTTGAAGTATGCTACAGGACAAACAAGACATAAAAGAAAATCATAACAATCTTCTGATTATAAATTCCTGCAAAAGGGAAACCTATTATGCAGCAAATTTATATATAACAATTCAATTTATGAAGAAGACAAAGCTATCATTCACAAAATGAATCAACAACTGTTATGTCTTTTATCTATTTGGAAGAAAAAAGATATAGTAATAAAATTATATCATTTGAATTTGATTTAGATAGCAAAAGTAATACTAAACCATAAACAAAGTGATATACAAAACATGGAACAAAGTGTTGATATATTGAAAAGCAAAAGCCATGACAAAACACCAGTTCTTCTTTAGTTTGTATCAGAATCCCATATCCTTGTTCTCCCACAACTGAGGATGAACATTATTACAAAAATTATAAGTATATATAGGTCTTTTCACAAGGTAGAACTTCCTTGTGAATAATAGCAAATTGTTTTACAAAATCTGGGAAGATATTCCCAAAATCTGATTCAAACTTAACAACCTAAGACAAAACCAAATCTAAAATATCTCCTAAAGTGTTATAGCATGCCCATTTGATCACTACAATTCGTATGTACCTGAAAAAAGGCAAAAATAAACAAGTTTAAAAGATATTTTGTTAATAAAATGGTAAAAATCTGATACTGTAGACTAGCTACAGAATCAGCTGATTCTGTAGCTGGTCTAATTTAAGAACAGCCCTGTTTTAAATCAATTAAAACTAACAGAAATATATTAAAACAAATATTTGATTACTAATTAAAAAGAAAGCAAATCATTTAAATCACAACAAACCAAAACTGCCATGCTAAATTAGAACAAACAGAACTTAATTGAATCTATTTCAATCAAAACAAATATCAAATAAATCTTTGCAACTCATATACAAAATTTATCTAGAATTGAGTGTACGGAATTAAAGCAGCTTCAGCATTGGCAAAAATGGTTATCAGAAAATGTTCCTTGATATTGAATGGCCCTTGAGATAGGCTTCTTGACATTTGCCAAATTCCATGATTTTTCACTGCATTTCTCATGTTTATCAGTGAAATTGGATTCTGCACATTTAGCATTATGCTTTTTCAGCCACTGTTGTCAGGTTGACAGCTTCTCTTCACCATGTCTCTTTTCTTCTGTATGCTTAGCTTTGATAATTGGCACTGGCTCCTTTAACTGTGCACCACTAATCAATTTTCCCCTATTTGTCTCATGATCATTATAAACACCATCTTCTTTAAATTCATCTTGAGCTGTGCTCTGGCCATCTGACATACTTGACTTATAATCCTCAGAAAATACATAATGTGTTTAGCACTATCTACGTCTTGGAGCCCCAACAGTTATGTCATGTTTCCTGTTGTCTTGATTGCCTTTGCTCATCATTGCTACAAACTCATCATAGTCAATTCGTCCACCATTGTCCATGTCCACCTCATCAATTATATCCTTAATAGTTTCTCGATCACCCATTCCATAGTTTTTCATTGCTTGCTCTAATTCCTCCTTTGTAATGTACCTGCTGCTGTCTTTATCAAAATACTGAAAGGAAATATAAAGATGATCTTCCCTGTCTATTCTGTTCATGTGCATTGTAGTGGTGATAAACTCAAGGTAATCAATTGTCCCATCCCCATCTACATCTGCAGCATCCATCAATTGCCTAACTTCTGACTCAGAGATTTTAGACCCAAATCTTGCAAGGCCATTCTTCAGTTCTTCAAATGTGACTGTCCCACTATTATCAATGTCCATACTCTTGAACATCTCCTTCAAAACCCCTTATTTCCTCTTCTGATAGACTTTCAGCAATCACCTTCAGAGCAAATTTTTTAAGCTTGTTGATTGCCCTGAATTGCTTCATCCTAACTAATACAGTACTGTCAAGGGGTTTGTCTGGTGCCTCGCCATCTTCTCTTATCCATGGATGGTTTAAAACATCATCAGCCATAAGACGTTTCTTGGGATCATGTTCGAGCATCTTTCTGACCAGGTATTTTGCAACACTAGAAATAGATGGCCATGGTTCACTTTCAAAGTCAGTAATTCCACGCAATACAACATCAAATATGCCTTGTTCCATCTCTGCCCAAAATGGAGGCACGCCAGAGAGAAGAATATACAATATCACACCAACACTCCATATATCTGTTTCTAGTCCATAATGTCTCCGTAATACTTCAGGAGCCACATAATATGCACTGCCCACAATGTCTTTGAATACATCACCCAGTTTGTAGATGACCGAAAGGCCAAAATCAGTGGCCTTCAAGGGCGAATCTTCATCCTTGCTGAGAAACAGAAAATTCTCCGGCTGGAGATCAGGGTGTATGACACCCATTGAATGGCAAGTGTGAACCACCTTAACCATGTCTCACATTACATTTCTATCCCCGGTTTGGTAATCACACTAGGTTCCATACCTGACCCATTTGGTGGGCTGTTAAGATCTTTATTACTGCTGTGATCCAAACCAAAAAATTTCAACTTAAATAAAACAGCACTACTCACAATCCCCACTAGGGGTATAATCAAAACCACTGCACTCCACGCTTTCTTTAATGTTAGTAACATCAACGCATAGCATCTTTGCATTATCACGCAGGTAGTTGGATTGTGTTTTCTTCTTGAGGCCACAAAATCACTAACAATATCTCATTTCAACCGTGACTTGAGGGAATTCTCAACAACATCTTATACGATCAATGCCCAAATCTTGAAAACTTGGCGTGATATGCGTGTTGCGCGATTCATGGTTGGAGGTCGAGGATAATTGCATAACATTGCATTCCCACTGTATTCTTCTCACCCAGATAGCAAAGTATACAAGGTTTGTACAGGAGAATTCGATCTCTCTAAGCTCTCAATGTCGTCCAGGGAAACCACAATCTCTCAATCCGATTGCAGATCATTTTGAGTTTATATCCAGGCTAAATTATTATATGAAATTTTCAAATCCAGTCTCTAAATTCGCACAGTCCTCCAAACAACGATAAAAATATAGATGGGAAACCCTAGAAATTCCAGAAACTTTCAAAGGTCGTATAAATATAAAGAGGTATCCAGATCTTAATTTCTTCCTCTTTATGCACCAAATCTAGCTCTGAAAATGTCAAACCATATTAAAAAAAATGACCAAAGTTACCTCAGTACGATTTATGAATCTAAGGAAACTATCATATTAGCGAGCATGAGCGTGGCAAGTGAGGAATAGCTTAATTCCAGGTAAGGAGGCAGGCAAAGTGTGCGAGGGTAAGGGAGGTTACTTCTACCATGCATAAGAGTCATTTCCATTAGTTCCTCCGCCGGTGTTCATAGCTGTTATATCCCCTATAACACAGCTCAACAATTATATCAATTGGTCGACCAATGAACAATGGTAAGTGCATGCGCAATCAATGT